>QFAX02000137.1:10000-39893 GCA_003412495.2 Echium plantagineum
ACCTCTTTCCGACGCTAAGCGCAAAAGGCACTCGAAGGAGTAGTGGGACCAACCATCACTACCATAAGGCTCTAGTGGTAAATCCTGCCACCTCAGACTCCTATTTCCCCTCACGTGTCAACAAGCAAGTTGGGTGCTCTCCCGTAACGTGGTAGGACTCTGTTGCAGGTCTTGACGTTGGCTGATTAAAAAAGGCATCCTCGTCGCATCAAAGCCCGCCCGTTTCTTCTTCCATTTCACAAAGAAAATGGGAGTGGTTTCAGCCCCTTCTCCCATTTATAATGTTAGGCGAGGTACCTTCTGCTCTCTTCGATTTAGCAAGCAACTGAGTGCCTTCTGCTCCTTGGTCTATTGTCTATCGATGTCCTGCCTCACCTCACTTTAGTGCTTGAGTTAGTTGATAGAGATCTGTACTGTGGGAATAGGCCACTTCTTGGCAAGTTCGGAAGCTTTGGTGAGAGGGGAACTAATGCTAATGGTCTCGGATATGGCTCAGAGTACTGCCTCGCTTAGTCCAGCTGAGCTCTACTATTAACTAATGAGATAAAAAGAGTGTATGCGAGTAAGTGCGAAAGGAAGAGCTAATTCGTCTAAGAGAGAAGATCTGTTGCTCTGAGGTCTCTGTTCCCGGTTGAATCCTTAGCTGTAGCTCAGCAAAAAGAATCAAGAGATTCGGATGCTTAAGACATGCATCTCGCTAATAGAGTTTAAGATTATAGTCTCAGCTGGACTCTAACCACCGATGGCAGTGACAACTACCGAGTCTATTATTGGCTGTACTATCACCACCAATGACAGTGACAGCCAAAGATTCCATGATCAGATTTGACCTACCATAGTGCCAGGGCCCGCCGGGGCTTTGGGTTGAATGCAGACCTTATAGCTTCTTTATTGACCTTAAATATACATAAAATCTACAAAATCTCTATAAAGGTATATTCGATTTCAACTATATGTATTACGTAGATCCATTATTTCCTCTTCAAATTCACCAGGCCGTCACGCACCCTTTCTCTTGATTGATCTGGCACGTCGTGCAACTCATACTGTCCTTGAACGATAGAAGTAAAGCGGCATCCACAAAGGGTTTACCTGTGTCGCTTTGTGGAAGTACAACCAACAAGGCCATTTCCCTACCTTGTTCTTATCCTTGATCTGGTAAAGAAAAGCTTCCTTGATGTGACGAAAACTAGAAATTCTTATCTAGAAAAGGATGGTTCGAAGTTCACCGAGCAAGGTGGAGTGATTCCAATTTCCAAGCATGACGGAATAAAAGTCTGCATCTGAGATGAGTTTGTCTTGCGCGCTAGAATGAATCTTACGTCTAATCGTTGAGGTTACCGAAAAAACTTCCAAGAGGTTAGGAACCATTCTTCTTATAGGAATTTATAGAAAGATTAATGGATAGAAAGGTTGGATGCGCCTTATCCGGTCTTGTCTTTTTCCTGCCCACTTTTATTCTATCTTGGGTACTTCACTGCCAGTTATGCCATTACCAAGCACGCAGAACAAGAGGCTATATGGTTAGCACAATATGAAAAGAAGCTAGAAAGAAGTCAATAATAAGAGTTCAAACAGCCTCTTCTTTCTTATTTAAAGGGTGGAGTTGACGCTCTATACTTCAGTTTCGAATGAATGCCGGAGGAATCAACCTTGACTGATCAAATACGGTAGACAACTGAAGACGATGACGCGCATCTTCCTTTTTATGTTTCCGCTGTTCAAAAATATATACCCGAATAAAGGTGAAAGGGCTACTCTTAGTCGTTTAATTACATCAACCCTTTCGAACCAGATATGGAATGACCTTAAAAAAAGAAATGCTATTTTGAAACCGATAACTCGATGGCAGACAGAGCAGCAGCCTTCCATCCATCGGAAAATCTGCTCCCGTGCAGACGCCGGTATGCTTAACAATAAGATCTATTCTTGAAAACCTGGAAGTTAACCAGTGAGACTTCACATAGCTCTTGTGAGGGTTCGCCATTTCTTAGTGCTGTAGAGTTATCCCATGGGATAAGGAAAAGGAGGCTTATAGATTTGAGCTAGACCTGTTAACTTAACTGAACGAAGTGGTCAAACCACCTTCTCTATATTCGAGTTTGATACCCACTTCCCCTCCTTGAATGTCTTTAAGCCTACTGAATACCCATGAAAGGGACTTTGCTTCTGTTTAATATGATTCCTATACCCTGGCTGGAACTAAAAATTAATGTACACCGCCCACTAACCATCTGGTAAACCTAAGGATATTCTGCTTCCTTCCAAGCCCAAAGTTCAAAAAAGGAAAATGCCTTCTTCTTACTATCTATTAAAAGTATATTCTCAATTGGCTCTGTGTCGCTGCATGGAAAGCGGTAGACTGGTGCTTCTATCCAGTGAAGCACGAGAGCCTCCCTTCTTAGGCATTCACTATAAGGCTAAACGTAAGACTAAGTCATCTAATATAGGAAAAGAAAGAGGTAGAGGTATCAAACAAAACATATGTTGATTGAAAGGAAAGAGTAATAAGTTTTTCTTAGGGAGAAAACTCTTGATACAGTCAACTACAACTAGTGAGGAAGGGAATGGGAAGTGGAAAGAGGCATGAGCTCCCCCAGAGAGAGCGTTTGAGAGAGACATGAGGATTTGCTCTAAAAGCTTTCCTACACTCGTATTATCAAAGGACTATAGGTTGAGGATCAAATACTAAACAAAAATAGGGGGTTGCTACAGCCGATCCTGATGCTGAATGCATTTACTTAATCCCATGGCTTCCTTCGATTCTTTCAAGTACTCTTTCTTTCATTAGACAAGTAAAAGGCAAACTTAGACAAAGAACAATTAGTCAGGACAGAAGCGACTCTCTATCCGTTTAAACCAGATTTCCTTAGTCTTAGGCTTCAAGCCGTCAAGTCAAGTACCAAGTGTTGAAGAAGAATTCACACTACTGATATCAAAGCCATTTAGGTAAGGACTTATTTTGAATCTAGTTCGTCTTTATTTCTAGTATCTATAATCAGAAATCCCCAGTCTTCCAGATCCGCTTCTTGCTGTCCTTCCTTTTGCAAGATCAGGTATTAGATGCGGCAAATAAAATAGGGAAAAGGGGTCAATGTCGGATTGAATCGCCGAAGAAGGAAGAAGGGCTAAGACGAATAGATATGAATCTAGGAATTAGGTCTTCTCCCCTTACCTTAGTCAGACTGGCATGAAGGTAACCTTCGTGCTTCTAAGTTGACTGAGAATACGTTCAAGGAAAAACAAACTAAAATTCCCCCTTTTCAGTAGATGAGATTAGGATGAAAGGGCTTTCCTTCATTAACATTCAGTGAAGGTGCATAGCTTCTTTGAATGTCCTGCTGATTGACTATTACATCGAGGGACGGGACTGATCCTGAAAGAGAGGTTTTTTTCTGGTTATGAGCTTAGATTGAAAAGCAAGTCGATGATGCCATAAGTAAAACTGGCGGGTGAGGCGAGAGTCCTTCACTGCACTCACTGGAGAGAAGGGATCATATCCAATCTAGTTGTAAGGTCTTATCCCCTTATTAGTAGCCGAAGTGTAAGCCGGATAATGTTGGAAAAAACTTTAACATGTTTAATAAGCCTTAGTCGACCTTCGGAGGACAACAATTTTGTCCAACCAAAGATTCTATTTTTCATTTTCTTCAGTAGAGGAAGGTTCTCTCTTTATTCTATTGAGGGACAAGAAAACATCCAGGTACTAAATAGGAAAACTACCTTTTTTGATTCCTCTTCAATGATCAGGGATTTCTGCGAGGAGCTCTGTTAGAGAGGAAGCACTGGCTCTTATCGAAAAATTGACCTTTTGTTTTGGCCATTACAAGATTACAATCAGCTTCTTACTTGTTTCCAGAAAGATTTGAAGCTTCTTAAGATTCAGTTTCTGGCTATTAGATAATATTATAACATCGTTCGCAAAGAGAAAGTGGGAGAGGGCACGATCTCGAAGCATGGAAAGGTCTTATCATTTTCAATGATACCAACTCCTGTAGGCCTCGGCTTAGCACTTCTTCAGCTAAAATAAACATTCTCTATTTTGAACCCTTGTCACAACCCTCGATCACTTGGAAAGTACCCATGTGGCACACCATCCACAAGCACTCCAAAGTGTTCGTTACATAAACATCCATTTAAAAAATTACGCCATTTCTCACAAAAGCCCATTCGATCCAAAAAGATGCTTTTGCCATATCCTGACTTTCTTTTTACCCCCCCCATCCCTCCTATTAAGCCTTTAGGCAAAAATCCCCTATCACTTGTTGCCACCTCGTGAGCCAAGGAGATCTTATCTACAATAGTGAGTCCTTTAACAAATAACAACAAAAGCTCCTTTTTTTTCAACAAAATGATTTTAGGGAGAATCAAACTCATTCTTCGAGCTAGATCCTATTTTTTTAGAAAAAGTGACAAAGCTCTCCTTCATATATCCCATAAATAAAGGTAAGTCGGAATTGGTGAAAGTGTGAAGGACTTTAGACTTTGGGAATCGGAATAAGGGCAATTCAATTGGAATTCAAACTTAGGGCTTAACAGCGCCTTCAGCAAAGAAATGGTGAACCGCCTTGATCAGGTCGTCTTCCAACAGTGAGAATAAAAAGACATGGGAATCCATAAATTGAAAGGATAGGGGCGGCACAGCCCCCAACCAAGGGAGTGGTTACGTTCAGTATGTTCTCCCTTAGTCCCGACATGCTATGGTGCTCTGGGGCCGTCTCGCGAAGATCTTCGATCCGAACCTTCGCATCTACTCTCTCTTAGAGTATGAACCAGGCCTTCGCTACTGCTCAACCTCGCTATCGCATTGATTCTTGCCGGCCCTTCAAGATTTTAATTCCTTATTAAGATCGAGATCTTGTTCCATTAGACCCAGTTCGGTCAGATCAGTTCCATAATATAGCTTGCCCGGACCGGGCTTTCAGTCTTTGGTCGGGCCGGCCGTAATGAATGATCGTTGTTCGGGAACAAAACAATAAGACTTAAGGGTTTCGCTATCGTTCTTCGCCTAAAGACGTAACTTCGCTCTTCGATCCGTCGCTATTGCAAGAATATAGCGATCTTTGAGCTATGGCTCAGCTGCTTCGCGTATTACACCGTAGGGGCATACTGCAAGAGCGTAGGTGAGTGATAAGCGTAGGAGGCGTGCCCGAAGGGAAGCGGCAGCAGTGTGATTCCAGGTGCCGTCGCTAGATTGAGATCTGCAGGGTGGCGGGAACTTCGACGGCCTTGTATCAGGTAAAGCCACCGGAGGTGAAAAGGTAGGCTTAGTAGGGCTCGAACCTACAATATCACCGTTATGAGCGGTACGTTTCAACCAATTAAACTATAAGCCGCTACTCTACATGCAATTCGCTCACTTCGGGAAGAGCGGACGGAAAGAGGAGGCCTTTGCTCTATCTGCTTCTTCTTCTTCCCAGGAATGAACAAATAAAAAAAATAAGAAAATCTTTTTTATCAATTTTTTTTTATTATTGTTTATAATATATAATATATAATATATTATATATTATAAAATAATCTAATTGTTGCAAGCGGCCCTTTCGCGACTCAAATTGCCGGTACGCTTTCCGGCTCGCAACGGCTCAAACGGGCGGGAGCTCTCTATTTGCTTGCAATGCCGGCTGTTCGCGTTTAGTTAAAAGTAGAAGGTTAGGCCGACTACTTTAGTAGAGCTACACCTAAAAAGGTTTTTCCTACCTCTTCCCCTTTCTGTCAATGTTGCCAATTCCCATAAGACTAATGTACCCTCGTGTATACAGTTGTCCAACTACTTTCTTCCTCCGACTTCTTTAGCCACTTCGGCATCTGTAGTATTCGGGAAAGCTTGCTTCGCGGCGGAGCATTTAGCAATGCCAGCAGCCTGGTGAAGGCTGGCTGTCTGAGGACAGGTTAAGGCAGGGCCTACTGGGCTTGCTTCTCATGAGATTGGGTGAGGGAATCGGAAAGGGGCTCCTAAACCGGGCGGGCGGGCTTTTGGACACACGGAAAGGGGGAAGTGGGTGGAGGGGGCTTCTCAGCTAGAGTTGGGGTGGGGTCGCTATAGTGGCTAGGGTGAGTCTTCCTACACGGCTGGACGCTCGGTTCTAGACAAAGCAGCGCGGGTTACCATCACATCTTTTCCCGATAGACTCGAAACTCTTCATAGTCAGTCGGGATATCAAATATTATCTCAAAAAGAGACAGACCAGAGATGACAGAGGAAGGTATTCGGTTTAAAAGAAATATGGCAGGAACTGCTTCAGTCCAAAATTGACTAAGGACAGAAGCAAGCTACAAGCATTAGCAACCGCAAAATCGAAATAAAAAAAGAAAAAGAAGCAGCGAAGAAAACAAGACACTAAGTTGTTGCGCTAACTCACTAGCGCTAGCGCACTACGGCTTTTCAGCGTCCTGCAGGTCCCGTTATTCCCTCCGCCTTACACGGACTTCAAAGAGTACCTAAGGCGTATTAGTGGTTTATTTTCAGGATTTTTTTTTACCGTAGCTTTTAGACAGCTCGTCTGGACTTGGCTTTGACCGGTCGATCCCGCTTAGTACCCCCCTCTTACAAGGATTCGGCGCCTCCACTTGATGCTTTACGCCCACTCTTCGTTCAGGCAGCGCTCCTCGGGTATGTCTTGCCAATCGCCAAAGCGGTGCCACTTCCATAATTTGATGCGGCCAAGCTCGGGAACCGTCCCTTTAGTGAAAGGGTACAAGGCTCTATCCCACCCCGGGACGAAGAGAAAGAGAGGGGGAAGGCCCAATTTCCGAGTCAGCCTGAGTTCCATTAGTCCCAGTCCCAACACTAAACTTGAAGCTTGGAGCGAAATAAAAAGGAAAACAATCGGAAGAGCTCACAAAGACGTGTCCAAATTAGCTACCCCGATTCATGAACAGATGCATTCTATACGCAATGATAAGATCTTTCTGGTACGGCAGTTTCCAATGTAGAAGAAAAGCTCAAGTCTGTCCTATCATCGGTCGGGAAAGCCCTCACTCTGCAAGCACTGTGCCCAACGTTGATGAATCTTCTATCAGGTTTGATTTAGACCCTGATGAACCTGGCACCTCTCTTCCAGAAAGCAGAAGCTAAGGAAAATTGGATGGGATGACTCTATCTATGGGCCCACTCCATTTCAAAGATGAGTGTGCGTAGAGATGACTTCTGTCAATAGGCAACTGCCACTCTATTATATACGCAACCTAACTCCAGTAGCCGTCGTAGTTGAGGACATAGCTACGAGAGAAGAGCAAGAGGACCTTGCCCATGTATTTACCTTTATCAAGCTGAGGCGCAAGTCCAATCCGAATAAGCTGTGAATTGGCTTTCTCTCTTGGTCTACGATATTGGGCTTTCGGGAGTTTGAAACAGCCTTTAGAGGGGCATGACAGCAAATAGGGACTACCTACATGGATGAGTTATCACATTATTCACCCTTTCCCCTAACTCCCGGGCTTGACCGCTCCTGAATCCAAGACCTTTGATTACTTAGATGACTTTTTTTTAAGATAAAAGTGTGATCCATTTTTTTATGCTTGTTCCTTAAGTATAAAACGGTCCATTTGTTCCTGAATAGCTTCTTTCAAAAGGGCTTCTGCTTCCTCAGTAAATGTCTTAGTAGAAGATATGATTTCTTGGAACTGAGGTTTTCTTCCTGACCCATAGAGTGAGATACCTCCTTCTAAAAGCTATGAGGTTAGGATTGATACTACGATTTCCCCTGGTCTTTCTCTTTTTATGAACGAACTGTGGCATTAACAAAGCATCAAGGGAGACCTTTCCTAGTGCTAATCACATTTCTTTCGCTCTTTCTCCTTTACAGGAGGAATTCATCTATTTCTTGATTGGGCTTAGTGGGAAGACAGCACCGAATCCGACGGGCACGGAAGAAGAAGAAAGGGGAAGGGATGAATGACTAATTCGATCTCTTCCATTGAGGGATAGCACCTAAAGTCAGAATGAGATCTCTTTCTTCTTGCAGGTAGGTCTCTTATATAATATAACGGCTGCTAATAGGCCTCCTTGAAGCCTTGCTTACTTTACCAGGGTCAGTTGAACTTACAAGCGGTACTGTCCTCACCTCACCACCCAATTCAGATTATACGGCAACGTGATAAGCGTCGTTTCTCATTTTATAACGAGTTAGTTTGTGTCAGGTCTTCGAGGTCCATTCAATGCGTTTTCTAAGCATGAAACTTGGCCCAGGAACAACATGAAAATGGAACTGGAAATAGGTAGCTCACCGTTCTAAGACAGTGATGGGGAGTGAGTGACCAGCTCTGCGTCGGGCACGAACGGAGTTAGCTCCTCTGTTCAAATCAAGAGGCAAGTGCCAAAACACTGGGACAATAATAAGGGCTTTTGGCAAAGCAGCTCTTAAGTTAGTTGTAAATTGGAGGCGGAACGGATAGAGCTATCCCCCTCATGTAGGTGGGTAGGTCGAACTTCTCTATTTCCCTGCTAGTGCATTATTTCCTTTTCTCTGTTTAAGTCCCTTTTCCCTCTTCTCTTATTCATGTGCTCGTGTGTTCTTGTTATCAAGGATTGTCATCACCAGGTTGAGTCTCTATCTTTGTCCTCATAGTAGTCTATTTCCGGATGTTTTGTGTTGTAAGCACCTGTTCGCAATGTAGAAGTCAAGGAAGGTGCACATCCATCAGACTCAGGAGTCAAGTATGAAAAGTCTGCAGTGCTCTCTCTCGCATCTAGCAATGGTTCGAATCGTGAAGACGAAGACAGGGTTGGGCTGGAAGGCAGGTGAGGAAGGAAGAGAGTGCCCTTAGAGAATTAGAATACCGGAGCTTGCCATTAGTGCAGCGCTTATTGAAACACTAGCTAGAAGATAAAAGAAAAAGCTGCTCTACTTAACCCCAACCAACAACTGTCATCACGTAATCCTGTCGATTTGTGTCCGAGCGATAGATAAGCAAACGAGCGTCCCAGCAGAAGAAGAAGCCCTTTTTCCAATAGTTACATCTATCCCACTAGGGGATGAATTTGAATAAGAGAAAAGATCTACAACCTAGCAAACTAGCTTATATTGTCCTTTTTTTCCTACCATTCTTCCTGGTGCTCTCACTTCTCGGACTAGTACAGGTCCAAACCAAAAGACAGCTCTAAGGATCAGGAGAGAAAGCAGGTCAACGATCAATCACCTTCCCTACCTCTCTCTGCTCGTGGGTCTCTTTACTTCCTTTCTTGTCCGATCTTATCTGTTAAGGCGCAATTCAAGAAAGATGGACCGTCTTCTATTTGATCTTAGATGCTAATCGTTTGAAAGTCATTCGGAGTTCAGTGAAATGCCATTTTCCAATTCCAAGCCTTCGGACAAAAGGATCCGTTCCTTCCCCATCTATTCCAGAGGAAGAGCCAGATGGAACCTTGTGAAGTAGCACAAGAAGTTCCATATATTCCGGCAGCAGTTGCTTGAGCGGGTTCTTCTCTTGTTTATATCGATATCCGCTAGTTAGCAGCACCTTTGACTAACAATACCTAACTAAAGCAAAATCAAAGCGGTTGGTCGAGTAAAAGCACGAGTTCCAGTAGACCCCTACTAGTACAGTCAGTCTCTTTACCGGATTAGGAAGCAGAGGTAGTAGCAGCAGTAACACTGTACATCAACAGGTTCTATCCCGATCTGCTTTCGGTTTAGTAATCTTTCACTATTCAAACGATTTCGTTTGTCAACCGCTCATGCTTTTACGCTTTGTATCGGAACTCCGAATTGGATTTCTTTCTACTTTGTTCTCTGTTCGTTTCGGGTACTCGCTCTGCTAATTGGTATGATAACCAGTAAAGGGAGGGAACATAGTCATCTTAGCCAGAGCACTCTAAACCGGAACAGCAAGACCAACGGACATGACCAAAAAGGCCTTGTCACGAGCCGGTCTGTTCACAAATAGGATGTTAGCTCTTTTGCACGAATCTGCTCTTATTGAATCCCCTTCTATTGAAGAAGATGGAAACAAATCCCCTGCTCTAAGGAACAGACTATAGCAAAAGCCGAAGGAGATGCGAATGCAGATTCGAAGGTGGTTGCGTCAGGAGCACGTCTGGTGCTATCGTATATAAGAAAACTACTTCTTTTAGGGCGGATTCATTCAAACAAAACGGTTTTGGGAATGTTCGGAAATCATCTCTTATCACATTGCTTTCTTGATGGGCCCATGCTGCTTATCGATAACCATTTGTACAACATCTTCCTCTTTTATGTTCCATTTCGCTTTAGCTGCTAAATTACTCCATCGGTTAACAAAGGGAATTCTTTTTTAACCGCATTTTTGAATTCACCAGATCGCAGAGATCGGGGGATGTTTCACCTAGTGCAACTACGATCTGTCAATCACATCGTCAAAACTACGTAGAGCATCAAGGGGGAGAGGTTAGTTCCACTTGAGTGCTTTCCCTTCTAATGACTTCTGATAAAGGTGGAAAAATAACCCAGACTGGGAATCAATGCCTCAGAAATCCCCACAGAAGGACAGCAAGTGATGATAGGGGTCGCCGACCCTACTAAACTTCGCTATCTTGAACCCTTCCGGCAGAGCTACATCTGGATGTCGGAAAAATCCTTTCATCTGAGTTTCCTCCCGTATTGGTCTGTTCTACTGCAGCTTGTATCATTGCCTCAATCTCTATCTTTCTGAGAGGCTTCTCCATGGAGACCACAGAGCGATCATAGTCTAACTCTGAAATAGGAGATTCATAAGCGAATCGCTTTCGAGGCCTCTCGGATTGCCCATTCATGAAATAAGGTGCAGGAGAGGAGGGTTCCTCAAATGTCCAACTCGATTTGGACTATGAGAGAGCTAGACAGCGGAGATGAAAGGTTTGCGAGGTTGGCCATTCCCTTCTTTCTTGGTTGAGGATAGGTGAGCGCATGCGGTTACTTCCGAACGAACCGGTCGATGGCAAGCTTTAGCTTAGCTGGCTAGCGGAACAGAAATAGGTTAATGGGCTCTTAAGGCTTGGGATTTTATCCGATAGGAAACGAGCAGATGGCTCCTCTTCCGCGGTTCTTCGCCTCCACCCGCGAATGGTTAATTTTTTGCTGGTCTTACAACAGGATTCTCAACCCTTCCTAATGAGTCAGGTGTGGCATTCTTTTCAAAATGAATCTCAGATGTCTTATTAGTAATTTATAGATCTAGAGTCATATGAATCAGGTTCATCCCCGCATTCTCCGGTCAAGAACTTCCCTGCCTTATTTGATCTAGTAAGGAGAGTTAGACAGTTACGGCCCCAGGTCCCATAAAAAGGAGTCAAATCTTAGCAGCAACAGACAAAGAGAGTGTGACATGAGCGTACCAAGTCTGAATCGAGCCCTACCGAATGCTCTCTTTCTATCTATGCTACATCTCCCATGAACGAGGGAAAGACTTCCACGTACTAAATAGTTGTTTACCAAGACAAAGTGTACCGGGATGGATGAGAACTGGAATGAGCTCCATGGGGAGCTACACCTGCGCTTAGGAGCAGAATCCTGTCTGACTGACCCTACCATGATTGGATAACGGAGCTATGCCGTGGAGGAAGTCTTTCTTGGAGCATGCCGTGGAAGAACTACAAGGCAGCTGCCTTGGCTAATCTACTTGCCCGTTGCTCTGTTCCTATCACGCAAGAAAGAGAAATCATTAACTGACATGGATATTCTTAGGTCTCAATTCCCGTATTTCAATCTGGTCGGAAATTCCATATCATTTGACATGTCACCGAAAAACCTCGTATGGCAATGCCAAAGCAAAAGAAAGAGTAGAGCAGCGTCTCGCGGAAATGAATTGACCAGATCGATCGAATTGCACGATGCCGAGTGTTCTCCTTGTCCACTACCTCTGATGAACGAAAGCGATCGGACAAAGACAAGATCTCTTATAAAGAGAAGACCGACCTTAGTCTATTGAAGCAAGATCTCAGCCGAACGAACTTGACCACGTACTCGAGCTTTGGATCGATACTCCGCCCACTTCCCTTCTCGTGTTAACACACTCATGAATAAAATATCACAAATTTAGACTACCCGAGCTATAATACAACCAGATAGCCTAGGACGATCAATCGCTCGGCTAATCCGCACAAGCAGGATAATTGGAAAAGTCTAACGCCTCAAGAGAAGCTCTTTCTTCTTTTTACTTAGGAGCACCCTTTTTCTAAGCTGGGAAAACCATGTTGATACTGGCACACCAGAAAAAGAGTAACTCTTCGAGGTAGGTAAGCGACTGGAAGAGTCTTTTGAAGGCTTTCTCAGCAGAAGATCTGCTAAACAAGTATGTATGACCATCAGAATAAATGTCTGGATGTTCCCAAAGGGTTTAATAGCGCTTTTCCAGCTAATCTCTTTAACTTATTCATGAGATATATTAGTCATCAACCTCTTCTGGAAGTGTTCATCTTCTAGACCATCATCAAATATTTATTATTTTAGCTTTCAAATGGTGGAACTATTCGATATATAATGGTTCTTCATGATCCTTCACTCTAAATTGAGCTTTACAACTTTATTCTGAAGTCAGAAATTTGTTTGGTAGTGAACTTGTGGTTCATAAATGTCATTTGAACTTGTTGTTCATATTTATCCTTTGAACTTCTGGTTCATATTTATCTCTTGAACTTCCAGTTCATATTTACTCATTTTGAGGATCATATAATATAAAGATATTTCAGTATAATTTTCCAGTTGTATATTCTCTCCCCCTCAATGTTGAAAACATTGATACATTACAACGGGAAATTACTGTTTCCGAGTATATAAATGTGTATACCTTATAGGTATGATGAAAATTCGAATCACTCATCCATCGTGCATATTGTTGAAATTATACGATGCACGGTCAAATTTCAAGGGTATTACATTTGGTTTCTGACCAAACCAACTATATAAGGGGAGTTGTATGATAACTTTTCGGCTTGATGCGGAACATGTGTAACTGCACGTAGTATAACATTTCCCAACAACCAATTAAGGGTGTATGCATGTACAACAACATGCCCCCTAACAATCAACTGGGAGTTTACAACATGTAGCTCACAAAACTCTTTAAACTTGATAAGTAAATTGACTCTCTAGTTAGCATTCAATTGAGTTTCATATTACTACTCTTCGCATCGTACATGATCCGGGATGGTCTAACCGGTCATACAAAATAACAAAGTTATCGTAAATCTCAAACTCCAGGTTTGATACAAATAGGTATATATTTCAAGTAATAATACATTAGCTCTTCGAGAGCCTTGAATTGACATTGTTACATTATTGTCAAATATTAGCTCTTCTGGAGCCTTTAATACATTTGTTATATTATTGAGAAATGCTAGCTCTTCGAGAGCCTTCAAATCAATTTTGTTTATATTATTGAAAACATTAGCTCTGCTGGGGCCTTCAATAATTTTGTTATAATATTAGAAAATACTAGCTCTTCCGGAGCCTTCAATAATATACTTGTATTTTTGGTTTTGTCGTATGTATAACCATAAATTTATTCAATTAAGTTAACCGAGATCAATAAATAATTTGTACATATAAAATTTATATGACAACAATCACCACAATTTCAATAGTAACAATGTTATTCAATATGTAAGGTACTTCTAGACCATTAATTGGTCGTATGCATTGCAAAAACAAAGCATGTATATTGAAGTGTATTATTCAACTTATATGAGTCATTTAGTGTCTTAAGTGATCCAATAAGGACTAGTATTCTTTCTAGTAATCACAAATTTTTCTTCGTATTTTGATACATGGCCAAGTCTTCTAGACTGATTGCTAGTGTCAACACTCGAAAATAAATATTTTCGCAAGTCTCCTGGACTAATTGTGAATATCAAATAATCTAGAGACATTTTCATCACTCCAGGGATGAAATAATTGTTTTAATAATTATGTTATAGAATTTTCTTCCGGACCTCGATATAAAAATCACATTAATTTACTCATAAATTTCCGAGTGTAGATACTTAATAATCGTCTTCTAGACGAATTAATATGAATTACACGAGAAACATAGCACCAATAGTTGCGTAATATATCATCACTTCAAGGATGAAATAGTAGAAAGTATGGAGTAAATATTTTCACAAATCATCTAGATTTATTGTGAGTGTAAATAATTTAAAGATACTTTCATCTTTTCAGAGATGAAATATTTATTTTTGAACAATTATTTTCTAGAATATTCTTTTGTACCTCTAAATCAAGTTTATTTACTGATAAATCTCCGAAATTTAGGTATTCGATAATCGTCTTCGGGACCGATTAATTTGCATAGAGACTATGTATAATAAATCGAACTGATATATTTAGATTATACATAATATGAAATTGGATACCATGTAATATAGTATGAGAATTACATGTACGGCAACATATATAATTGGCACATATGTAACTAATTAATTTATCGATAAATCTCCCAGATTTAGGTATCACATTAATTTACCTATGAACCTTCAAGATTTAGGTATTTGATAATCGTCTTCCGGACGGAATATAATTATCACATTAATAATACCAATAAATCTTGGAGATTTAGGTGTTTGATAATCGTCTTCTAGACCGATTAATTATAACAAATTTGACATTGTTATAGAACATACAAATGTAATATATGGACAAATATAAATTGTCATCTGGACAAATAAAAACAAATTGTCTCCTGGACAAATATAAACAAATTTCAATTACAACATAAAATTGTCTTCTGAGCAAATTATCTTCCGAACAAATATACATTGTCCTCTAGATAAATATAATAAAACTTCATTACGACAAATAATATAAATTTGGACAAAGAAAAATGAATTGTCTTCTGGAGAAATAAAAATGAATTATCCTCCGAATAAATATAATAAATACATACAAATTGTATTCTGGACAAGTATAAATTTTCTTCATGATAAAGTACCTTCAATAAATTAAATAGGTACAACATATAAAAAAAATTTCTCCAATTTTATGTAGTAATAAAAATCGAATATGGAAGACACTATAATATAAACAACTATACAAACCATAATATATGATATATTACAACATTGGAGAAACCCTCAATATAGATGAATAAAAACGATTTCGGTGCTGTATTATTACTTTGTTATGTCTGTATTGTAAGTCAACCCACATTAGGTTCAGAACTTCTGGTTGAAATTTGCAAAGCAAATAATATATTTACATATGGTATAATATACATTTACGAAGCCAATAATCTGTGGCCTTACAAGTCTAAATATAACAATAATGTATTACTACGTATATAAAAATAGATTTTTTTAAAGTAGAGTATACCTCAGTTGATTAGAGATTCGTGCTGATAACGTGTTATAAATAAAGTACAATACAGATAATAAAATAAGATATAAACAAGATAGAGGGAGAAAGTATTATCTTATTGCATTCTTCAAGAGTACAAATACAATGTGTTGAAGTCCTATTTATAGGCTTCTTCATAAAATGGTAATGGTCACATAACTAATGGATATACTTATTACATAATCAATATCTCTAAACCAAAAGACATCTATATTCATAACAAGAAGTATATTATACTCATAAACACCAGAAGTATATTATGCATACATCCATATACTTATAGATACCGATATAATCAAGTATGATTTTATTAACTATTATGTGTTTATTTATTACAAAGGTATGGTTAAGGTGAGTGTAATTTAGGGTACTAAACATTTTTTTAGTACTACTAATACTAAATGGCATTTTAGTCAATTAGCCATCATTACGTACTAATTAGATTATTTTACACTTTTCTTATATTGTTAAACTTAACTGCTGTCAACTAAAATGTAGGCTACAATTAAGTCTTTCATTAAAAACATCTTTACTATCGTTATTAAACCCATTGACCAAATTGCATCAACAAAATCAACGGAATTTTTTTGCTCTCTCAGCCTTAAACCACACCAAATAAAGTTTTTGCTTTCTCCTCTCTATCGCCTAAATCAACCGAACCAAAGACGGAAACCTCCTATTTCGCCTAAACCTATCCACAAGGTGAGTTTAATTGGTGTTTGTTTAATTTTGTTTGTCGAATTTTAGATTTTATTTGAAATTTTCCAGTTTTTTTTTAAATATTTTGGTTCGAATTTTCCAGTTTATTCAAATTTGCCAATTACCACAGAGGAAAGGTTAATTTAAATTTGCCAATTACCACAGTGGAATGGTTAATTTATATTAGCGACTGCACTATAGTGAGATGGTGAAAATAACACGCCCATTTGTATTTGCCATTAAATTGAATTCTATGGTTAATTTAAATTTCTAAAGAGAATTTTATGGTTAATTTATTAGATTATCTACTTAGATCGATAATTTCTGCTTTCTCACACCAATTTACCAATTACACCAATGAAATAAATAATTTATATTAGCAATGACACTATAATATTATGGGAAAATAAGTCGAGCCTTAGTATTTGTGATTTAATTCAATATTACGGATATTTTATATTTCCCAATCACACATGTCCAATGGTGAACTTAAAATTAGCCATGACACTTTAATATGTTGGGAAAATAACTGGAGCCTTTGCATTTGCCATTTAATGGAATTGTATGGTTAATTTAAATTTGGGAATTAACACAGTGGAATGGTTAATTTATATTAGCGATTGCATTACAGTGAGATGGTGAAAATAACATGCCCCTTTGTATTTGTCATTAAATCAAACTCTATGGTTAATTTTTATTTACAAATTACCACAGTGGACTGGTTAATTTATATTAGCGATTGCACTACACCGAGATGGTGAAAATAACATGCCCCTCCGTATTTGCCATTCAAACGAATTTTATGGTTAATTTACATTTACCAATTACTTATGCGGCCTCAAATCTGAAGTACAATGACTAATATAAACATAAATTTATAAAATACTTTTCTCAACTCAACTCAATAAAACATTGTCAATCAACTATTCAAATAAAGGAAACCAACTAAACCATCCTCTAGATGGTAGAACAAAAATTCAGAAAACATTCTAATTGGCGAATTGTTTCTGATGTTCATAATTAAATGTATTTTTGCTGATGCAGACATCAACCTAATCTTGCTCTTGTCCCTTTGATACCGACGACCCGGCTTTAACCACTCCACTGTGTTAATCGCCAATCCGTTAACTTCCGTTAAATATTTGTCATGTGAGTTGCATGTGATGTTTTTGGGGGCATTTTTGGAAGTTCACATAAATTTCGGGGGCATTTTTGTAATTTCACACGCTAGATTGTTTGAAATACATTAATTTCACATAAATTTCGGGGGGCATATTCGTAATTTCACACCCAAATGTTAGTGTGAATTTCCTAAAATACCCCCACAAATGTCACATGACCAATATTTAACGGAGTTAAACGGAAATTTTAATGGGGTGACCAACTGAGATACTCTTTAAATCATAGGTGATCGACTGAAACATTTTAAATCATAGGTGATCGGCTGGTAACATATGGCAAACATAGGTGATCATCCTTGCCATTAACCCTTTAAATTAACCTTTCCTCTGTGGTAATTGGCAAATTTGAATTCACCATTTTACATGTGACATTGGAAAATGTAAATTAACCATAAAACTGGGTTACACGACAAATATACAGGATCGAGTTATTTCTCCATTGTATTAAAGTATCATTGCTAATTTAAATTAACCTTTCCTTTGTCGTAATTGGCAAATTTAAATTAACCTTTCACTGTGGTAATTGACAAATTTAAATTAACCTTTCCTCTCTGGTAATTGACAAATTTAAATTCACCATTTTACACGTGACATTGGCAAATGTAAATTAACCATAAAACTGGGTTACTTGACAAATACATAGGATCGAGTTAATTCTCCATCGTATTAAAGTATCATTGCTAATTGAAATTAACGATTTCACATGTGTAATTGGCAAATGGGTGTGAGGAAACAGAAATTATCAAAATGAATTCAAATTCAAACTAAATAGTTTATGTCCCAGAATGGCACCAAAAGGATAGTTAAGCTAGTACTGAAATCTAAAAAACTTAGAAACAACAACTCAAACTAGTAACCTATTAGGCTGGTAACCTATCCGGGCATAGAAGGCAGCCAAGAATGTAGATCAGAATAGCTTTGCACCATGTTTCCGGCCTTCCACTTTTTAGAATCACAACTTCCATATCCTTTACAGACACATGTTTTATGTCTGCTACAGTTACCTCCAATCCGAACTCTAACCTCAAGTCCGTGATATTCTTCTCGTGACAACTACTAAGGTCAACTTCAATGCCCTCCCGCGGCACACAATACACCCTAACGGGTAAGACTTCGAATTTGCTTAGTCTGAGTTGAGATTCTTCTGGTTCGAAGTTTTGTACCACAAACTTAGTGAATTCGGAAGGAATTTTAGTCCAATTGCATATTTGCAACAAATAACCAAAACCAGTAGACCTCAACACCTCTTTCTTGCTGTCTTTTATCTCAGGTTGATCTGCCTCAAGCGAATTGACCATTTTGTAAATAGCATGCGGCTTACACATGTTTCTGAAGCGACAATTTTTCCAATCTTTGGTCTGGTCAACATCCTTTTTATTTTTCTTTGCAATCCTTCATAAACAACAGAATAATATAATTTAGTCACCAAATTAGAACTTCAACTACACTGAAGTATAACCCAAATCATTTTGCATCACTTTTTATTGACAATTGTATATGGCTGATAATATAGATTTGACGTTGTAATTGTATATTGCTCATAATTAGAACTTCAACTACACTCAAGTATAACCCAAATTAAAACTTCAACAACACAGAATAATATAATTTGGTCGGGAAATTTAAGCATAGTAGATGTAAAAGATTTGAAAGTGGTTCAGAGTTCACCTAAGAGCGATTCCAAATATATAGATTGGGTTGGCAAATTTAATTTTGCAACGTTTCAATTATACAATGTCAAATCTAAATTATCAGCAATATACAATTGTCAATGTAACTGAAGTATAAAATTATAAGCAAACAATAAAAAATGGTCCAGTGTTTACCTAAGACCGATTCCAAATTCAACTAGGGTACAGAAAATATATAAATTGGTCAATAGAAACAATTACTAAAAGATTGGAAATTACTTGTTGAACTTAAACCAAAACATTGAGATTACACAAATTTATTAAACAAAAAGAACAGTCGACTATTTGAGCAACAATCACAACTCCAATCAAGATTGGATTTTTATAGAATTAATGTGAATATTAACATCAAATAACATATTATACAGTCCCAACTAATTTTGTAAGTGTGACAAACAACAATTTATATAAAAATCTAATTTTTTAAACAAAAAAAAACATCACACCCAAAAAAAAATCGCCAGATTTGATCTCACCTTTGGGTTGTAGTCGTTAGGTTTAGTGAAAAGAGCTACCTTGTGATGAAGATTAGGCCGACAGGAGAACTATTAGCATATGGGTAACCCCGTATTTATGAAGAACTATTAGCCTTAGGTTCTGGAAGCCAAACAATTCGCAACAATAGAAGGGGTTGTTTGACTGAATCAATTTGTGGAGAACTATCACCAATCAATCCCTTAACTAATGCCTAATAGCTGATTTATTAACTAAATAATTTATAAAATAATAATTAGTATTAACCTTGTGGCAAATTGACTAAATTGCCATTTGATATTACTAATACCAAAAAAATGTTTGGTACCATAAGTCACACTCGAGGGTTAGTGAGGAAGGGAGATGAGACTTGTTTTAGTTTAATAGAGCTTTTTGACTTAGGTAAACAAAAACATTAAATAAATTAAATAAGGATATTTTAGTAATGTCAATGGGGAAAGTGGTTATTTATTCAAAGAAAAAATAGAAGTGGTTATTTTGGTTAATACTTAGTTGACTTTGGTTATTTAGCAAAATTCCTCAAAAAAATTCTCATTAACTAATTTGTATACAAAATATTACAAAATGAGATATATTTTCTTACAAAATGTAATTAGATAATATCTAAGTTATGTATGTATACTAGATTTCAGTTTGTCTCGTCTAGGCTTCAAACTACGAAAATGAACTAATATATCATCATCATCTACATATTACGGTTCTAAATATATATATCGCTCTCTATAAAACTAACAAGACAATTATTTAACTATTGATCAACTTTCCTACTTCTAACTCACTTTTAACATAATTCATAGTTGGAAAGACTCGTTCAACGATTATAGTTGTAATATGCAATATCAACCTAACTTAATAAGTGTATGAACCAAAAAGTAGGTCTTGTGCTTCTCCGATGCCATAGGTGTCCCACAAAGATCAGGAATTTCATTAAATGTTGAGTAAGCAAGTTCTTCTCGGACATCAAGAATATAATATTGAAAGTACATCTCAACTTCATTGACATTTTCGAGATTATTTAGATATAACTCAATTGCATCTTCTCCAATAATTGATCACTAAAAGAAGCAAATAAAGAGGAAGGACTCAAGCTTGCACACAACATAACAACTCATTGTTTTCCACACCAAACCCATCATTTAGCACATTCAATAGGAGATCCAACAAGTTAACTGGGCCAATCATGTTTATGATGATGAAAATTTAAACCAAATGAAGGTTGGCGCTATGTTGATCGAACGATTTTACGGCTTCCACATTTTTAAGATAACAAATTACATCGCAAATTAATCTTGATTGAACGAGTTCGAACATAACATGTATGATATCTCGCGTGGAGCGCTTAGATTAAGTTTTTGCGTTTAGATGCATAAAGTGTAGGCAGTTTTATCTCTCATTGAACGGGATTTTTAGATCTCGAGTATGATTTTTAAATGATTTTATAGAAAGCAATTTTTACCTTGTAAAATGTTTGTTCGAGTTTTGAATTGTAATTTCTTTCTTGATTTGTGTTGAGAATGACTTTCAATTGTATCAATTTAACTTAGTGTTAGACTGATTGTGGTTTAAATATATTCTCGATTTTAAAATCAAGTTTGAAATTAGTATTCGAGCCAAATCAAAACTGCTACATCGAGACATAAAGGCCCAATCCACACCACGATTCTCTATCCCGAAACCTCAGTTTGGTAAGGGTCTACTCGGGCTCGGGCGCTTCTACTTGCATGCTCATTGGTTGACCTTCGACGGCTTTAGACACTGTCTCTTGGGAGTTCCTTAATGCTAATTTGAGAGGGCTTGGCTTTTCAAGATGTCTTTATTGGGTGGTGATGGATTGTGTTACCACTGTAATAACCCGGCCCAGAGTGGGCGATGTGATATGTTTGATATGATTTGATTGGTACTACTCAAACCATCAAGATGCATCTTCTTTTCGGTAGTCCAACGCATAAGAAATTCAATGTTAAGCGTGCTTGACCTGGGGTAATTATGGGATGCGTGACCCACTAGGAAGTGTCCCGGTGAGCACGTGAGTGAGGACAAACGTGTTGGAGAGACCCGTGGTGGTTTGTAAGGCCCAGTCCATCAAATCAAAATAATGTTCCGACCCGGTTGAGGGGCGAGGACGTTACAAAATGGTATTAGAGAGGATCCGTCCGGAATTGTGAGATGAGTCTCAAACGGATGTACGGTCCTGGATGTGGACGTGGGTGTGGTATGTGGATGGCTCACGAGGACGTTGAGTGTTTAAGTGGGGAGATTGTAATACCCGGCCCAGAGTGGGCGATGTGATATGTTTGATATGATTTGATTGGTACTACTCATACCATCAAGATGCATCTTCTTTTTGGTAGCCCAACTCATAAGAACTTCAATGTTAAGCGTGCTGTACCTGGGTAATTCTGGGATGGGTGACCCACTGGAAGTGTCCCTAATGAGCACGTGAGTGAGGACAAAAGTGTTTGGTGAGACCGTGGTGGTTTGTGAGGCCAGCCCATCAAATCAAATAGCGTTCCGACCCGGTTGAGGGGCGGGGCATTACAATCACTGCCTCTTACTCCTTCTCTATTAATTGTGAACTCCATAGGACATGGTCTCTTGTCAACCTTTTTGGTATATGATAAGCTTTGAACAAAGCAGATTAAGTGCCCTTGAATTTCTTGTATTAGGAAGGGCTTTATCCCTCCCAAATACTCTTTCATTGTTTGTTATCTTGTTGGCTACGAAGGATAAGCTTCAGTTGTTGTTCTTTGTAGATAGTGTTTTTTGCAAGATTTCAGAGGAGTCACAACAATATCTCTTCTTGCTTGCCCCTTTATGAGGGAGTTTTAGAAGGGGGATCATGACTAGCTATGTGTTCAACGATAGATGTCCACTATCGACATCTTTATCAAGTGGATCATCAAGGAACATTGAGGTGGCCAACCTGTATGTCAGGGAGGTAGGCTTTCGCCGACACAATGTATATGATTTGGCTGGCTCGTAATGCTTAGATTTTGATGAGACAAAGACTACTTCAACATCCATCATGAAAGGGAAGTTATCTACTTATCGTGTTTTCCATAGAACATTCACACATCGCCAGTTTGTCTTCTGAGGCTGTGATACTGCTTTGACTTTTCTTGTTGGCGTATGCCCCTCTTATTAATGTATTCCTTTTTACTTTTTTTTTGTGTTCTTGAGTGTTTGTCTAATGTTGTGTGGTTCGGACTGTTGGATTGGGGTCTCTTTTTTCTAGCTTTAATCCTTGCATTATCCATGTTGTTAATTTGAGCAGGTTGAGGAATGGTTTTGTTATAGTTATTTGGCTACCTAGTCTAGTCTGGACGTGTAAGGTCACCTGGTCATGGCTTCTTATGTACTAGTCTAATTTTTTGTAAGAGGATAATGGGTTGTGCGATCTTTGGTTGCAGGCGATTTGTTGGACCTCCTTACCCGAGCTTGAATCATACAACTTGTTGATGGTTGTGAGATAATCGAATGGAAGCTGACGTTGCATTCCGATTGGTGGCGAGACATTAAAGTATTGCCCCTTCTCTTTTGCTAGGCTTCGAGGACTCACTCACTCGGGTGATTAAGTCTAGAGGTACTTGTGATCTCGTACCTAATGCCTTCATGGTCTAAAATCTACCGACCTAAAACTCGCTATATGGGTGGGAAGAAAATCCTAAAGGAGGCAGCATTGTATTGTGTTGTTTATGACGAGTACTTGGGAGCTATGATATTTTGTCCCTTTAAGCGTCATGAGTTAACCTCGTGGACTACTTCACTCAAGTGATTAAGCCTGAGGGGCACTTGTTACCTGGTACCTAACGCCTGTATGGTATGTGATTTACAAGTCCAAATCTCGCTAAATGGGTAGGGAGAAAATCATAAGGAGTTGACATTAGACTACCATGAATACTAACCAAATAAATACTTCCTCCTTCCGTAAAAGATTGTCACATTTTAGAATTTCATATCCTTAAAGTTGTCACATTTGATTAAGTATTAGTACCATTTTCCCAAAATAACTTCAATCATAAAAAATTTAGTTATTTTAAGAATATATGAAAAACATTACAAAATGAGATATATTTTCTTACATAATGTAATTAGATACTATCTAAGTTATGTATGTATACTAGATTTCAGTTTGTCTCGCCTAGGCTTCAAACTATGAAAATGAACTAATATATCATCATCATCTGCATATTACGGTTCTAAATATATATCGCTCTCAATAAAACTAACAAGACAATTATTTAACTATTGATCAACTAGTAAAGACTCGTTCAACGATTATAGCTGTAATATGCAATATCAAACCTAACTTAATAAGTGTATGAACCAAAAAGAAGGTCTTGTGCATCTCCGATGCCACAGGTTTCCCACAAAGATCAGGAATTTCATTAAATGTTGAGTAAGCAAGTTGTACTCGGACATCAAGAATATAATATTGAAAGTACATCTCAACTTCATCGACATTTTTTAGATTATTTAGATATAACTCAATTGCATCTTCTCCAATAATTGATCATTAAAAGAAGCAAATAAAAAGGAAGGACTCAAGCTTGCAACACAACATAACAACTCATTGTTTCCAACATCAAACCCATCATTTAGCACATTCAATAGGAGATCCAACAAGTTAACTGGGCAATCATGTTTATGATGATGAAAATTTAAAACAGATGAAGGTTGGCGCCTATGTTGATCGAACGATTTTACGGCTTCCACATTTTTAAGATAACAAATTACATCTCAAATTAATCATGACTGAACGAGTTTGAACATAACATGTATGAATATCTCGCGTGGAGCGCTTAGATTAAGTTTGCGTTTAGATGCATAAAGTGTAGGCAAGTTTTATCTCTCATTGAATGGGATTTTTAGATCTCGAGTATGATTTTCAAATGATTTTATAGAAAGCAATTTTTTACCTTGTAAAATGTTTGTTCGAGTTTTGAATTGTAATTTCTTTCTTGATTTGTGTTGTGAATGACTTTCAATTGTATCAATTTAACTTAGTGTTAGACTGATTGTGGTTTAAATATTATTCTCGATTTTAAAATCAAGTTTGAAATTAATATTCGAGCCAAATCAAAACTGCTACATCGGGACATAAAAGGCCCGATCCACACCACAATTCTCTATCCCGAAACCTCAATTGGTAAGGGTCTACTCGGGCTCGGGCGGCTTCTACTTGCATGCTCATGGTTGACCTTCGAAGGCTTTAGACACTGTCTCTTGGGAGTTAGTTAATGCTATTTTGAGAGGGCTTCGCTTTCCAGATGTCTTTATTGGGTGGGTGATGGATTGTGTTACCACTGTAATACCCGGCCCAGAGTGGGCGATGTGATATGTTTGATATGATTTTATTGGTACTACTCATACCATCAAGATGCATCTTCTTTTCGGTAGCCCAACCCATAAGAACTTCAATGTTAAGTGTGCTTGACCTGGGGTAATTCTGGGATGGGTGACCCACTGGGAAGTGTCCTGGTGAGCACGTGAGTGAGGACAAAACGTGTTGGAGAGATCCGTGGTGGTTTGTGAGGCCAGTCCATCAAATCAAATAATGTTCCGACCCGGTTGAGGGCGGAGAGTTACATCCACTGCCTCTTACTGCTTCTCTATTAATTGTGAACTCCATAGGACATGGTCTCTTGTCAACTCTTTGGTATATGATAAGCTTCGAACAAAGCAGATTAAGTGCCCTTGGATTTCTTGTATTAGGAAGGGCTTTATCCCTCCCAAATACTCTTTCATTGTTTGTTATCTTGCTGGCTACGAAGGATAAGCTTCATTTGTTGTTCTTGGAAGATAGTGTTTTTTGCAAGATTTCAGAGGAGTCACAACAATATCTCTTTTTGCTTGCCCCTTTATGAGGGAGCTTTGGAAGGGGGATCATGACTGGCTATGTGTTCGAGCGGTAAATGTCCACTATCGACATCTTTATCAAGTGGATCATCAAGGAACATTGAGGTGGCCAACCTGTATGTCGGGGAGGTAGGCTTTCGCCTACACGGTGTATGATTTGGCTGGCTCGTAATGCTTGGATTTTGATGGGACAAAGACTACTTCAGCATCCATCATGAAAGGGAAGTTATCTACTTATCCTGTTTTCATAGGATATTCACACATCGCTAGTTTGTCTTCTGAGGCTATGATACTGCTTTGAGTTTTCCTGTTTTAGTATGCCCCTCTTATTAATATATTTTTTTTACTCTTTTTTTGTGTTCTTGAGTTTGTCTAATGTTGTGTGGTTCAGACTGTTGGATTGGGTCTCTTTTTTCTAGCTTTAATCCTTACATTATCCATGTTGTTAATTTGAGCAGGTTGAGGAATGGTTTGTTATAGTTTTTGGCTACCTAGTCTAGTCTGGACGTTTAAGCCACCTGATCATGGCTTCTTATGTACTAGTCTAATATTTTCTAAGAGGATAATGGGTTGTGTCTTTGGTTGCAGGCGATTTCTTGGACCTCCTTACCCGAGCTTGAATCATACAACTTGTTTATGGTTATGAGATAATCGAATGGAAGCTGACATTGCATTCCGATTGGTGGCGAGACATTAAAGTTCCCCCTTCTCTTTTGCTAGGCTTCGAGGACTCACTCACTCGGGTGATTAAGTCTAGAGGTACTTGTGATCTCGTACCTAATGCCTTCATGGTCTAAGATCTACCGACCTAAAACTCGCTATATGGGTGGGAAGAAAATCCTAAAGGAGGCAGCATTGTATTGTGTTGTTTATGACGAGTACTTGGGAGCTATGATTTTTTGTCCCTTTAATCGTCATGAGTTAACCTCGTGGGCTACTTCACTCGAGTGATTAAGCCTGAGGGGCACTTGTTACCTGGTACCTAACGCATGTATGGTATGTGATTTACAAGTCCAAATCTCGCTAAATGGGTAGGGAGAAAATCATAAGGAGTTGACATTGGACTACCATGAATACTAACCAAATAAATACTTCCTCCGTCAGTAAAAGATTGTCACATTTTAGAATTTCATATCCTTAAAGTTGTCACATTTGATTAATTTTTAGTACCATTTTCCCAAAATAACTTCAATCTCAAAAATTTAGTTATTTTAAGAATATATGAATATGTTAATGTATTGACCTGGTAAATATTTTCGACCTCTTTGGAATCCGGTTTCAACCCGAGAGAATATGTTTAGGCCCTTTCAACCCCAAAACATATTTTTGGCCCGTTAAGTCCCGTGACCATATTTTTCGCTTGTTTGTCCCTGGGACTCTATTTTTTGCCCGTTTCGACCAGGGAATATATTGACGACTCCTTTCGCCCAGAACATATTGTCGGCCCGTTTCGACCAAAAAATTGTTTGGCCCTTTTCTACCAAGTACCATATTTTCGGGATATTTTTTCGGCCCTATCGACATGAACCATATTTTTCTACTCGTTTGCTGCGAGAACATTTTCTTGACCATTCGCTCCCGGAACTGCATGGTCGTATATTTTGCCCCTCATTCGAGCAGGTGACTCATCTTGTTGTCTCATATGTTTGGCCATATCCTCCATTAGTTTTGACATAGCATCTAGCTATTCTCTTCTGATTATGGTACCCGTCATCATGACCGGTAGGTGAGAGTGTAAAGAGTCATGGTACTACTTTACCCTGGTTGCACCCTTTCGGCAAAAGAGTTGTGTATAAGACCACAACTCGAGGTTGCATCTTCCGGGTGATTAGGTTCTGAATCGCCAAGCCTAGTGGAATCTGGTCGACGTTGTAGATAAGGCTCGTGGAGCTAGCTTATCTATCTGATAAACTACGTTGTTGTGACTCATGTAATTTAAGGAGTCGGGTAGTATGTTGGAGCTGGAGACCTCGGCAGCATCGATTTCCGAAGGGATCTTCGGAAAGTTAGCAAGGATGAGGAGTAGAGATAGTCCCACCAGGTGTGTTAAAATTTCTAGCGTCAGAAAATTTTTTTATTATAAATAACCTCTTAAAGCAAATAAAGTACAAATAAATTTTTATCAAACGACTGAGGTTCGACTATCAATCTATTTATCTCCTACGTATGCTGAATTATAGTGTTTGACTTACTTGACTTGAACTTAAATATGTGTTGAGCCTGGTTGCTTTTGCAGCTTACTCGTGTGGCTAGACTGAAAATAGTTGTAGACCTTAATAGGACACCACAGTTCACTCAAACAGCCACTTTTGTTTTTTTTTAAAAAAATTATATATATAAAGAAAAAGTAATGTAAAAATTAGCATTTAAAATATTTTTGAATATATTAAAGTGTTTTGAACAAACAATTTTAAAATTATAACAATTTCGAACAAACACTTTCATATACCTAGATCCGCCACTAACTGAAAATATTATGCGTAGATGGATGCATATTCTCTAACAAATGCATGCATATTCTCTTTGTTCTTAGAAGATGCAAAACATTGTAATTAAATTTTGGCTTATTTTCGTATTGCCCCTACCTCGAAGCACAAACTAAACGCCTATATAGTAAATTGATTTGTACTCTTATTCGTTCGACCTTTTCTTTTTCTTTTTTTGTAAATTAGTAATGAAATGAGTTTCAAGCTCAAGACATTCTGGTCATTAACGAGAGTCTTTTTATTAGGCTATTCCATTGACTCCTTATTCTGTCGACCTCAGTTGAGTGAATTTTATTTCCTCCACTCGGTCAGTGAAAATATCGCCTAGATGGAAGCTTTCAGCAATACATTAGCGTTGATGTAAAATTTGAACCCAGGACCTACTGATCATTAACGAAATATTTTCTACTAAGCTATCCGAGTAACTCCGGCAGTTTAATGTTTCTTAGACTTCACAACAACCTCGTACACAATCAATACGAGAATTGCCGTCTGGCATAATATGTTTGAGTATATACCAAAAACAACCTCGTACACAACCAATTCAATTATCAGCCGAAAATGTTCACCAAAAACAAAAAAATAGATGTAAAAACTGACCATGAAAACCAAACTAGGCATATTCCGAAAATATTATTTGAAAGATAGAACACAACTCATCCAATGAAGATGGTATAATTCAAACTCTTTTTCATTTTATAACTTGACATATTTTACTAATTTTTAAAATAAAAATTACAATATTGTTTGATTCGTTTATCACAAAGATGATCATCTAATTATTTGCCTATAAATTAGTTAGTTGTTTCAGCTTGTTTGACAACACTCAACAAACATCATACAAGCTAGGGTGTGGAGGAAAAGCGAAACTGATCCGAACCGAATCGGAACCGAATCGAAAAGAACCGATTTTGTTGGAACCGATTGAAACCGAACCGATTTCGGTTCCGCCTTTGAGGGAACCGAACCGATGCGGTTCGGCTTATTGGAGAACCGATGAAAACCGAACCTAACCGACGACTAATTTTTAAGTATAAAAAATTAAGTTTAGCAAAGGCTAATTGGCGAGACTATTCAACATTGTTAATTGTTAGTATGATAAATAATAGATAAGTGAATATGTTTTAAGCTAATAAGATATGGATACATATATATATATTTAAAGTGGTACCGTGTGACGAATGTGTATACGAATTTCGAAATTAATTTTAAAAAGAGCTCGTTAACATATATAAGGTAGATATATGTTTGGAAACTTAATTATGAGTTACATTTAATATAAGACAATACTAATAAACACATTTCGTTTGAGTCCAAAATGCTAATAATATTAGCTAGGAACGAACAGACCTAAAATTTCAAAGCCGAAAGTGAGCTCAAATTTAGGTCCAAACACGAGGCCCAGAACCGGCCCCAGAACCGAAACCGAACCGGAACCGACCTGAAACCGATAAGAACCGAACCGTTTTAGAACCAAACAATTTCGGTTATGTCTGCCGTGGAACCGATGATATCGGTTCGATTCTTTTTTTGTCCAAAAAAACCGAACCGTGCACACCCTAATACAAGCATCCTTCATATTTGTGCATCTCACATTGCATACAAATATGAGGATCTCATTGTCTTGCTTGTTATATTACTCGTCGCTTTACGTATGTTTATACTTATCTCATTATGCGATAAACGTCATGTTCTATTTTATGCATTGCATTCTTTTAAGAATCTCATTTCGAGATGCATATTATAAACTTTTTCAGAAAAGAATCCAATGTTTATATCAATTTTTCTTAAAACCTAAACCATAGCACCTTCGTTTTAAACCCTCACATTTTCATCATCTAACCAATCAAAATATTTTTACCACTACTCTCTATCAACTACACTACATTAATGTTTCACTATCAAGCATAGCCTTAATTTATTCAATCTACATTTAACCCTTTTTGAAATTGTAGATCAAACTTTCTCGAAGGAATTGACCAATCAAGCACCACCATATCCGGTAGAAAGTTAAGGTGCCGTATAAACATCATCCGTACAAATTTCCGTACGGGGTTTATATAAGGTGCCGTATCTTTTTAAGGGATTAGGGGTGTGTAAAAAATTATACATATACGGATTAATACGGATAATATTATCGGAACCGTAACCGTTACGTTCCGCCATATCCGGCGCCAAGGTATCAATGTTTT
>QFAX02000138.1:0-29248 GCA_003412495.2 Echium plantagineum
ATTTGATGAATAACACAAAACGTGGCATTTCGTCTTATTTTTTCGTTTAGGGTTTTAAGGTTCTCAAATTCGTCCTTTTTTGTCTTTTTTTGTTTTTGGGTGTTGTAATATGTATTGTATAACCACTTTTGATAATCCGTCATTATTTATTTAACATTCGTGCCACTTTATTTGATGAATAACACAAAACGTGGCTTCGTCTTATTTTTTCAGTTTAGGGTTTTAAGGTTCTCAAATCGTCCATTTTTGTCTTTTTTTGTCTTTGGGTGTTTGTAAATGTAATTGATAACACTTTGATAATCCGTCCATTATTTATTTAACATTCGTGCCACTTTATTTGATGAATAAACACAAAACGTGGCATTTCGTCTTATTTTTTCGTTTAGGGTTTTAAGGTTCTCAAATTCGTCATTTTTTGTCTTTTTTTGTCTTTGGGTGTTGTAATATGTAATTTGATAACACTTTTGATAATCCGTCCATTATTTATTTAACATTCGTGCCACTTTATTTGATGAATAACACAAAACGTGGCATTTCGTCTTATTTTTTCGTTTAGGGTTTTAAGGTTCTCAAATTCGTCATTTTTTGTCTTTGGGTGTTGTAATATGTAATTTGATAACACTTTTGATAATCCGTCCATTATTTATTTAACATTCGTGCCACTTTATTTGATGAATAACACAAAACGTGGCATTTCGTCTTATTTTTTCGTTTAGGGTTTTAAGGTTCTTAAATTCGTCCTTTTTTGTCTTTTTTGTGTTGTAATATGTAATTTGATAACACTTTTGATAATCCGTCCATTATTTATTTAACATTCGTGCCACTTTATTTGATGAATAACAAAAAATGTGGCATTTCGTCTTATTTTTCGTTTAGGGTTTTAAGGTTCTATAATTCGTCCTTTTTTGTCTTTTTTGTCTTTGGTGTTGTAATATGTAATTTGATAACACTTTTGATAATCCGTCCATTATTTATTTAACATTCGTGCACTTTATTTGATGAATAACACAAAACGTGGCATTTCGTCTTATTTTTTCCTTTAGGGTTTTAAGGTTCTCATATTCGTCCTTTTTGTCTTTTTTTGTCTTTGGGTGTTGTAATATGTAATTTGATAACACTTTTGATAATCCGTCCATTATTTATTTAACATTCGTGCCACTTTATTTGATGAATAACACAAAACGTGGCATTTCGTCTTATTTTTTCGTTTAGGGTTTTAAGGTTCTCAAATTCGTCCTTTTTTGTCTTTTTTTGTCTTTGGGTGTTTGTAATATGTAATTTGATAACACTTTGATAATCCGTCCATTATTTATTTAACATTCGTGCCACTTTATTTGATGAATAACACAAAACGTGGCATTTCGTCTTATTTTTTCGTTTAGGGTTTAAGGTTCTCAAATTCGTCCTTTTTGTCTTTTTTGTCTTTGGGTGTTGTAATATGTAATTTGATAACACTTTTGATAATCCGTCCATTATTTATTTAACATTCGTGCCACTTTATTTGATGAATAACACAAAACGTGGCATTTCGTCTTATTTTTTCGTTTAGGGTTTTAAGGTTCTCATATTCGTCCTTTTTTGTCTTTTTTTGTCTTTGGGTGTTGTAATATGTAATTTGATAACACTTTTGATAATCCGTCCATTATTTATTTAACATTCGTGCCACTTTATTTGATGAATAACACAAAACGTGGCATTTCGTCTTATTTTTTCGTTTAGGGTTTTAAGGTTCTCAAATTCGTCCTTTTTTGTCTTTTTTTGTCTTTGGGTGTTGTAATATGTAATTTGATAACACTTTTGATAATCCGTCCATTATTTATTTAACATTCGTGCCACTTTATTTGATGAATAACACAAAACGTGGCATTTCGTCTTATTTTTTCGTTTAGGGTTTTAAGGTTCTCAAATTCGTCCTTTTTTGTCTTTTTTTGTCTTTGGGTGTTGTAATATGTAATTTGATAACACTTTTGATAATCCTCGTCCATTATTTATTTAACATTCGTGCCACTTTATTTGATGAATAACACAAAACGTGGCATTTCGTCTTATTTTTTCGTTTAGGGTTTTAAGGTTCTCAATTCGTCCTTTTTTGTCTTTTTTTGTCTTTGGGTGTTGTAATATGTAATTTGATAACACTTTTGATAATCCGTCCATTATTTATTTAACATTCGTGCCACTTTATTTGATGAATAACACAAAACGTGGCATTTCGTCTTATTTTTTCGTTTAGGGTTTTAAGGTTCTCATATTCGTCCTTTTTTGTCTTTTTTGTCTTTGGGTGTTGTAATATGTAATTTGATAACACTTTTGATAATCCGTACATTATTTATTTAACATTCGTGCCACTTTATTTGATGAATAACACAAAACGTGGCATTTCGTCTTATTTTTTCGTTTAGGGTTTTAAGGTTCTCATATTCGTCATTTTTTGTCTTTTTTTGTCTTTAGGTGTTGTAATATGTAATTTGATAACACTTTTGATAATCCGTCCATTATTTATTTAACATTCGTGCCACTTTATTTGATGAATAACACAAAACGTGGCATTTCGTCTTATTTTTTCGTTTAGGGTTTTAAGGTTCTCAATTCGTCCTTTTTTGTCTTTTTTGTCTTTGGGTGTTGTAATATGTAATTTGATAACACTTTTGATAATCCGTCCATTATTTATTTAACATTCTGTCACTTTATTTGATGAATAACACAAAACGTGGCATTTCGTCTTATTTTTTCCTTTAGGGTTTTAAGGTTCTCATATTCGTCCTTTTTGTCTTTTTTTGTCTTTGGGTGTTGTAATATGTAATTTGATAACACTTTTGATAATCCGTCCATTATTTATTTAACATTCGTGCCACTTTATTTGATGAATAACACAAAACGTGGCATTTCGTCTTATTTTTCGTTTAGGGTTTTAAGGTTCTCAAATTCGTCCTTTTTTGTCTTTTTTTGTCTTTGGGTGTTGTAATATGTAATTTGATAACACTTTTGATAATCCGTCCATTATTTATTTAACATTCGTGCCACTTTATTTGATGAATAACACAAAACGTGGCATTTCGTCTTATTTTTCGTTTAGGGTTTTAAGGTTCTCAAATTCGTCCTTTTTTGTCTTTTTTTGTCTTTGGGTGTTGTAATATGTAATTTGATAACACTTTTGATAATCCGTCCATTATTTATTTAACATTCGTGCCACTTTATTTGATGAATAACACAAAACGTGGCATTTCGTCTTATTTTTTCGTTTAGGGTTTTAAGGTTCTCAAATTCGTCCTTTTTTGTCTTTTTTTGTCTTTGGGTGTTGTAATATGTAATTTGATAACACTTTTGATAATCCGTCCATTATTTATTTAACATTCGTGCCACTTTATTTGATGAATAACACAAAACGTGGCATTTCGTCTTATTTTTTCGTTTAGGGTTTTAAGGTTCTCAAATTCGTCCTTTTTTGTCTTTTTTTGTCTTTGGGTGTTGTAATATGTAATTTGATAACACTTTTGATAATCCGTCATTATTTATTTAACATTCGTGCCACTTTATTTGATGAATAACAAAAACGTGGCATTTCGTCTTATTTTTTCGTTTAGGGTTTTAAGGTTCTCATATTCGTCCTTTTTTGTCTTTTTTTTGTCTTTGGGTGTTGTAATATGTAATTTGATAACACTTTTGATAATCCGTCCATTATTTATTTAACATTCGTGCCACTTTATTTGATGAATAACACAAAACGTGGCATTTCGTCTTATTTTTTCGTTTAGGGTTTTAAGGTTCTCAAATTCGTCCTTTTTTTGTCTTTTTTTGTCTTTGGGTGTTGTAATATGTAATTTGATAACACTTTTGATAATCCGTGCATTATTTATTTAACATTCGTGCCACTTTATTTGATGAATAACACAAAACGTGGCATTTCGTCTTATTTTTTCGTTTAGGGTTTTAAGGTTCTCATATTCGTCCTTTTTGTCTTTTTTTGTCTTTGGGTGTTGTAATATGTAATTTGATAACACTTTTGATAATCCGTCCATTATTTATTTAACATTCGTGCCACTTTATTTGATGAATAACACAAAACGTGGCATTTCGTCTTATTTTTTCGTTTAGGGTTTTAAGGTTCTCAAATTCGTCCTTTTTTGTCTTTTTTTGTCTTTGGGTGTTGTAATATGTAATTTGATAACACTTTTGATAATCCGTCCATTATTTATTTAACATTCGTGCCACTTTATTTGATGAATAACACAAAACGTGGCATTTCGTCTTATTTTTTCGTTTAGGGTTTTAAGGTTCTCAAATTCGTCCTTTTTTGTCTTTTTTTGTCTTTGGGTGTTGTAATATGTAATTTGATAACACTTTTGATAATCCGTCCATTATTTATTTAACATTCATGTAACTTTATTTGATGAATACACAAAAATGTGGCATTTCGTCTTATTTTTTCCTTTAGGGTTTTAAGGTTCTCATATTCGTCCTTTTTGTCTTTTTTTGTCTTTGGGTGTTGTAATATGTAATTTGATAACACTTTTGATAATCCGTCCATTATTTATTTAACATTCGTGCCACTTTATTTGATGAATAACACAAAACGTGGCATTTCGTCTTATTTTTTCCTTTAGGGTTTTAAGGTTCTCATATTCGTCCTTTTTGTCTTTTTTTGTCTTTGGGTGTTTGTAATATGTAATTTGATAACACTTTTGATAATCCGTCCATTATTTATTTAACATTCGTGCCACTTTATTTGATGAATAACACAAAACGTGGCATTTCGTCTTATTTTTTCGTTTAGGGTTTTAAGGTTCTCAAATTCGTCATTTTTTGTCTTTTTTTGTCTTTGGGTGTTGTAATATGTAATTTGATAACACTTTTGATAATCCGTCCATTATTTATTTAACATTCGTGCCACTTTATTTGATGAATAACACAAAACGTGGCATTTCGTCTTATTTTTTCGTTTAGGGTTTTAAGGTTCTCAAATTCGTCCTTTTTGTCTTTTTTGTCTTTGGGTGTTGTAATATGTAATTTGATAACACTTTTGATAATCCGTCCATTATTTATTTAACATTCGTGCCACTTTATTTGATGAATAACACAAAACGTGGCATTTCGTCTTATTTTTTCGTTTAGGGTTTTAAGGTTCTCAAATTCGTCATTTTTTGTCTTTTTTTGTCTTTGGGTGTTGTAATATGTAATTTGATAACACTTTTGATAATCCGTCATTATTTATTTAACATTCGTGCCACTTTATTTGATGAATAACACAAAACGTGGCATTTCGTCTTATTTTTTCGTTTAGGGTTTTAAGGTTCTCAAATTCGTCCTTTTTTGTCTTTTTTTGTCTTTGGGTGTTGTAATATGTAATTTGATAACACTTTTGATAATCCGTCCATTATTTATTTAACATTCGTGCCACTTTATTTGATGAATAACACAAAACTGTGGCATTTCGTCTTATTTTTTCCTTTAGGGTTTTAAGGTTCTCATATTCGTCATTTTTTGTCTTTTTTTGTCTTTGGGTGTTGTAATATGTAATTTGATAACACTTTTGATAATCCGTCCATTATTTATTTAACATTCGTGCCACTTTATTTGATGAATAACACAAAACGTGGCATTTCGTCTTATTTTTTCGTTTAGGGTTTTAAGGTTCTCAAATTCGTCCTTTTTTGTCTTTTTTTGTCTTTGGGTGTTGTAATATGTAATTTGATAACACTTTTGATAATCCGTCCATTATTTATTTAACATTCGTGCCACTTTATTTGATGAATAACACAAAACGTGGCATTTCGTCTTATTTTGTCGTTTAGGGTTTTAAGGTTCTCAAATTCGTCCTTTTGTCTTTTTGTCTTTGGGTGTTGTAATATGTAATTTGATAACACTTTTGATAATCCGTCCATTATTTATTTAACATTCGTGCCACTTTATTTGATGAATAACACAAAACGTGGCATTTCGTCTTATTTTTTCGTTTAGGGTTTTAAGGTTCTCAAATTCGTCCTTTTTTGTCTTTTTTTGTCTTTGGGTGTTGTAATATGTAATTTGATAACACTTTTGATAATCCGTCCATTATTTATTTAACATTCGTGCCACTTTATTTGATGAATAACACAAAACGTGGCATTTCGTCTTATTTTTTCGTTTAGGGTTTTAAGGTTCTCAAATTCGTCCTTTTTTGTCTTTTTTTGTCTTTGGGTGTTGTAATATGTAATTTGATAACACTTTTGATAATCCGTCCATTATTTATTTAACATTCATGCCACTTTATTTGATGAATAACACAAAACGTGGCATTTCGTCTTATTTTTTCGTTTAGGGTTTTAAGGTTCTCAAATTCGTCCTTTTTGTCTTTTTTTGTCTTTGGGTGTTGTAATATGTAATTTGATAACACTTTTGATAATCCGTCCATTATTTATTTAACATTCGTGCCACTTTATTTGATGAATAACACAAAACGTGGCATTTCGTCTTATTTTTACTTTAGGGTTTTAAGGTTCTCATATTCGTCATTTTTTGTCTTTTTTTGTCTTTGGGTGTTGTAATATGTAATTTGATAACACTTTTGATAATCCGTCCATTATTTATTTAACATTCGTGCCACTTTATTTGATGAATAACACAAAACGTGGCATTTCGTCTTATTTTTTCGTTTAGGGTTTTAAGGTTCTCAAATTCGTCCTTTTTTGTCTTTTTTTGTCTTTGGGTGTTGTAATATGTAATTTGATAACACTTTTGATAATCCGTCATTATTTATTTAACATTCGTGCCACTTTATTTGATGAATAACACAAAACGTGGCATTTCGTCTTATTTTTTCGTTTAGGGTTTTAAGGTTCTCAAATTCGTCCTTTTTGTCTTTTTTGTCTTTGGGTGTTGTAATATGTAATTTGATAACACTTTTGATAATCCGTCCATTATTTATTTAACATTCGTGCCACTTTATTTGATGAATAACACAAAACGTGGCATTTCGTCTTATTTTTTCGTTTAGGGTTTTAAGGTTCTCAAATTCGTCCTTTTTTGTCTTTTTTTGTCTTTGGGTGTTGTAATATGTAATTTGATAACACTTTTGATAATCCGTCCATTATTTATTTAACATTCGTGCCACTTTATTTGATGAATAACACAAAACGTGGCATTTCGTCTTATTTTTTCGTTTAGGGTTTTAAGGTTCTCAAATTCGTCCTTTTTTGTCTTTTTTTGTCTTTGGGTGTTGTAATATGTAATTTGATAACACTTTTGATAATCCGTCCATTATTTATTTAACATTCATGCCACTTTATTTGATGAATAACACAAAACGTGGCATTTCGTCTTATTTTTTCGTTTAGGGTTTTAAGGTTCTCATATTCGTCCTTTTTTGTCTTTTTTTGTCTTTGGGTGTTGTAATATGTAATTTGATAACACTTTTGATAATCCGTCCATTATTTATTTAACATTCGTGCCACTTTATTTGATGAATAACACAAAACGTGGCATTTCGTCTTATTTTTTCGTTTAGGGTTTTAAGGTTCTCAAATTCGTCCTTTTTTGTCTTTTTTTGTCTTTGGGTGTTGTAATATGTAATTTGATAACACTTTTGATAATCCGTCCATTATTTATTAACATTCGTGCCACTTTATTTGATGAATAACACAAAACGTGGCATTTCGTCTTATTTTTTCGTTTAGGGTTTTAAGGTTCTCAAATTCGTCCTTTTTGTCTTTTTGTCTTTGGGTGTTGTAATATGTAATTTGATAACACTTTTGATAATCCGTCCATTATTTATTTAACATTCGTGCCACTTTATTTGATGAATAACACAAAACGTGGCATTTCGTCTTATTTTTTCGTTTAGGGTTTTAAGGTTCTCAAATTCGTCCTTTTTTGTCTTTTTTTGTCTTTGGGTGTTGTAATATGTAATTTGATAACACTTTTGATAATCCGTCCATTATTTATTTAACATTCGTGCCACTTTATTTGATGAATAACACAAAACGTGGCATTTCGTCTTATTTTTTCGTTTAGGGTTTTAAGGTTCTCAAATTCGTCCTTTTTTGTCTTTTTTTGTCTTTGGGTGTTGTAATATGTAATTTGATAACACTTTTGATAATCCGTCATTATTTATTTAACATTCGTGCCACTTTATTTGATGAATAACACAAAACGTGGCATTTCGTCTTATTTTTTCGTTTAGGGTTTTAAGGTTCTCAAATTCGTCCTTTTTTGTCTTTTTTGTCTTTGGGTGTTGTAATATGTAATTTGATAACACTTTTGATAATCCGTCCATTATTTATTTAACATTCGTGCCACTTTATTTGATGAATAACACAAAACGTGGCATTTCGTCTTATTTTTTCGTTTAGGGTTTTAAGGTTCTCAAATTCGTCCTTTTTGTCTTTTTTTGTCTTTGGGTGTTGTAATATGTAATTTGATAACACTTTTGATAATCCGTCCATTATTTATTTAACATTCATGCACTTTATTTGATGAATAACACAAAACGTGGCATTTCGTCTTATTTTTTCGTTTAGGGTTTTAAGGTTCTCAAATTCGTCCTTTTTTGTCTTTTTTTGTCTTTGGGTGTTGTAATATGTAATTTGATAACACTTTTGATAATCCGTCCATTATTTATTTAACATTCGTGCCACTTTATTTGATGAATAACACAAAACGTGGCATTTCGTCTTATTTTTTCGTTTAGGGTTTTAAGGTTCTCAAATTCGTCCTTTTTTGTCTTTTTTTGTCTTTGGGTGTTGTAATATGTAATTTGATAACACTTTTGATAATCCGTCCATTATTTATTTAACATTCGTGCCACTTTATTTGATGAATAACACAAAACGTGGCATTTCGTCTTATTTTTTCGTTTAGGGTTTTAAGGTTCTCAAATTCGTCCTTTTTTGTCTTTTTTTGTCTTTGGGTGTTGTAATATGTAATTTGATAACACTTTTGATAATCCGTCATTATTTATTTAACATTCGTGCCACTTTATTTGATGAATAACACAAAACGTGGCATTTCGTCTTATTTTTTCGTTTAGGGTTTTAAGGTTCTCATATTCGTCCTTTTTTGTCTTTTTTTGTCTTTGGGTGTTGTAATATGTAATTTGATAACACTTTTGATAATCCGTCCATTATTTATTTAACATTCGTGCCACTTTATTTGATGAATAACACAAAACGTGGCATTTCGTCTTATTTTTTCCTTTAGGGTTTTAAGGTTCTCAAATTCGTCCTTTTTTGTCTTTTTTTGTCTTTGGGTGTTGTAATATGTAATTTGATAACACTTTTGATAATCCGTCCATTATTTATTTAACATTCGTGCCACTTTATTTGATGAATAACACAAAACGTGGCATTTCGTCTTATTTTTTCGTTTAGGGTTTTAAGGTTCTCAAATTCGTCCTTTTTTGTCTTTTTTTGTCTTTGGGTGTTGTAATATGTAATTTGATAACACTTTTGATAATCCGTCCATTATTTATTTAACATTCGTGCCACTTTATTTGATGAATAACACAAAACGTGGCATTTCGTCTTATTTTTTCGTTTAGGGTTTTAAGGTTCTCAAATTCGTCCTTTTTTGTCTTTTTTGTCTTTGGGTGTTGTAATATGTAATTTGATAACACTTTTGATAATCCGTCCATTATTTATTTAAACATTCGTGCACTTTATTTGATGAATAACACAAAACGTGGCATTTCGTCTTATTTTTTCGTTTAGGGTTTTAAGGTTCTCAAATTCGTCCTTTTTGTCTTTTTTTGTCTTTGGGTGTTGTAATATGTAATTTGATAACACTTTTGATAATCCGTCCATTATTTATTTAACATTCGTGCCACTTTATTTGATGAATAACACAAAACGTGGCATTTCGTCTTATTTTTTCGTTTAGGGTTTTAAGGTTCTCAAATTCGTCCTTTTTTGTCTTTTTTTGTCTTTGGGTGTTGTAATATGTAATTTGATAACACTTTTGATAATCCGTCCATTATTTATTTAACATTCGTGCCACTTTATTTGATGAATAACACAAAACGTGGCATTTCGTCTTATTTTTTCGTTTAGGGTTTTAAGGTTCTCAAATTCGTCATTTTTTGTCTTTTTTTGTCTTTGGGTGTTGTAATATGTAATTTGATAACACTTTTGATAATCCGTCCATTATTTATTTAACATTCGTGCCACTTTATTTGATGAATAACACAAAACGTGGCATTTCGTCTTATTTTTTCGTTTAGGGTTTTAAGGTTCTTAAATTCGTCCTTTTTTGTCTTTTTTTGTCTTTGGGTGTTGTAATATGTAATTTGATAACACTTTTGATAATCCGTCCATTATTTATTTAACATTCGTGCCACTTTATTTGATGAATAACACAAAACGTGGCATTTCGTCTTATTTTTTCGTTTAGGGTTTTAAGGTTCTCAAATTCGTCCTTTTTCTCTTTTTTGTCTTTGGGTGTTGTAATATGTAATTTGATAACACTTTTGATAATCCGTCCATTATTTATTTAACATTCGTGCCACTTTATTTGATGAATAACACAAAACGTGGCATTTCGTCTTATTTTTTCGTTTAGGGTTTTAAGGTTCTCAAATTCGTCCTTTTTTGTCTTTTTTTGTCTTTGGGTGTTGTAATATGTAATTTGATAACACTTTTGATAATCCGTCCATTATTTATTTAACATTCGTGCCACTTTTATTTGATGAATAACAAAAAATGTGGCATTTCGTCTTATTTTTTCGTTTAGGGTTTTAAGGTTCTCAAATTCGTCCTTTTTCGTCTTTTTTTGTCTTTGGGTGTTGTAATATGTAATTTGATAACACTTTTGATAATCCGTCCATTATTTATTTAACATTCGTGCCACTTTATTTGATGAATAACACAAAACGTGGCATTTCGTCTTATTTTTTCGTTTAGGGTTTTAAGGTTCTCAAATTCGTCCTTTTTTGTCTTTTTTTGTCTTTGGGTGTTGTAATATGTAATTTGATAACACTTTTGATAATCCGTCCATTATTTATTTAACATTCGTGCCACTTTATTTGATGAATAACACAAAACTGTGGCATTTCGTCTTATTTTTCCTTTAGGGTTTTAAGGTTCTCATATTCGTCCTTTTTGTCTTTTTTTGTCTTTGGGTGTTGTAATATGTAATTTGATAACACTTTTGATAATCCGTCCATTATTTATTTAACATTCGTGCCACTTTATTTGATGAATAACACAAAACGTGGCATTTCGTCTTATTTTTTCGTTTAGGGTTTTAAGGTTCTCAAATTCGTCCTTTTTTGTCTTTTTTTGTCTTTGGGTGTTGTAATATGTAATTTGATAACACTTTTGATAATCCGTCCATTATTTATTTAACATTCGTGCCACTTTATTTGATGAATAACACAAAACGTGGCATTTCGTCTTATTTTTTCGTTTAGGGTTTTAAGGTTCTCAAATTCGTCCTTTTTTGTCTTTTTTTGTCTTTAGGTGTTGTAATATGTAATTTGATAACACTTTTGATAATCCGTCCATTATTTATTTAACATTCGTGCCACTTTATTTGATGAATAACACAAAACGTGGCATTTCGTCTTATTTTTTCGTTTAGGGTTTTAAGGTTCTCAAATTCGTCCTTTTTTGTCTTTTTTTGTCTTTGGGTGTTGTAATATGTAATTTGATAACACTTTTGATAATCCGTCCATTATTTATTTAACATTCGTGCCACTTTATTTGATGAATAACACAAAACGTGGCATTTCGTCTTATTTTTTCGTTTAGGGTTTTAAGGTTCTCAAATTCGTCCTTTTTTGTCTTTTTTTGTCTTTGGGTGTTGTAATATGTAATTTGATAACACTTTTGATAATCCGTGCATTATTTATTTAACATTCGTGCCACTTTATTTGATGAATAACACAAAACGTGGCATTTCGTCTTATTTTTTCCTTTAGGGTTTTAAGGTTCTCAAATTCGTCCTTTTTGTCTTTTTTTGTCTTTGGGTGTTGTAATATGTAATTTGATAACACTTTTGATAATCCGTCCATTATTTATTTAACATTCGTGCCACTTTATTTGATGAATAACACAAAACGTGGCATTTCGTCTTATTTTTTCGTTTAGGGTTTTAAGGTTCTCATATTCGTCCTTTTTTGTCTTTTTTTGTCTTTGGGTGTTGTAATATGTAATTTGATAACACTTTTGATAATCCGTCCATTATTTATTTAACATTCGTGCCACTTTATTTGATGAATAACAAAAAACGTGGCATTTCGTCTTATTTTTTCGTTTAGGGTTTTAAGGTTCTCAAATTCGTCCTTTTTGTCTTTTTTTGTCTTTGGGTGTTGTAATATGTAATTTGATAACACTTTTGATAATCCGTCCATTATTTATTTAACATTCGTGCCACTTTATTTGATGAATAACACAAAACGTGGCATTTCGTCTTATTTTTTCGTTTAGGGTTTTAAGGTTCTCAAATTCGTCCTTTTTTGTCTTTTTTGTCTTTGGGTGTTGTAATATGTAATTTGATAACACTTTTGATAATCCGTCCATTATTTATTTAACATTCGTGCCACTTTATTTGATGAATAACACAAAACGTGGCATTTCGTCTTATTTTTTCGTTTAGGGTTTTAAGGTTCTCAAATTCGTCATTTTTTGTCTTTTTTTGTCTTTGGGTGTTGTAATATGTAATTTGATAACACTTTTGATAATCCGTCAATTATTTATTTAACATTCGTGCCACTTTATTTGATGAATAACACAAAACGTGGCATTTCGTCTTATTTTTTCGTTTAGGGTTTTAAGGTTCTCAAATTCGTCCTTTTTTGTCTTTTTTTGTCTTTGGGTGTTGTAATATGTAATTTGATAACACTTTTGATAATCCGTGCATTATTTATTTAACATTCATGTAATTTTATTTGATGAATAACAAAAAATGTGGCATTTCGTCTTATTTTTTCCTTTAGGGTTTTAAGGTTCTCATATTCGTCCTTTTTCGTCTTTTTTTGTCTTTGGGTGTTGTAATATGTAATTTGATAACACTTTTGATAATCCGTCCATTATTTATTTAACATTCGTGCCACTTTATTTGATGAATAACACAAAACGTGGCATTTCGTCTTATTTTTTCGTTTAGGGTTTTAAGGTTCTCAAATTCGTCATTTTTTGTCTTTTTTTGTCTTTGGGTGTTGTAATATGTAATTTGATAACACTTTTGATAATCCGTCCATTATTTATTTAACATTCGTGCCACTTTATTTGATGAATAACACAAAACGTGGCATTTCGTCTTATTTTGTCGTTTAGGGTTTTAAGGTTCTCAAATTCGTCCTTTTTTGTCTTTGGGTGTTGTAATATGTAATTTGATAACACTTTTGATAATCCGTCCATTATTTATTTAACATTCGTGCCACTTTATTTGATGAATAACACAAAACGTGGCATTTCGTCTTATTTTTTCGTTTAGGGTTTTAAGGTTCTCAAATTCGTCATTTTTTGTCTTTTTTTGTCTTTAGGTGTTGTAATATGTAATTTGATAACACTTTTGATAATCCTTCAATTATTTATTTAACATTCGTGCCACTTTATTTGATGAATAACACAAAACGTGGCATTTCGTCTTATTTTTTCGTTTAGGGTTTTAAGGTTCTTAAATTCGTCCTTTTGTCTTTTGTCTTTGGGTGTTGTAATATGTAATTTTTTTTTTTTTTAAGCAAAACCCAACAGGGGTTACGTGTTACCATTCAAGCAAAAGAAATACATAGTCTCGCGAGCGTATCGCATTAGAAAGCAATATAAGACAAGTAAATAAACTAGGGTTCTCCTTAATGGGAGTTTAGGAAGTCTAGCAAGATGGAAGGCAAGGAAGGACCCCCAAAACCTCTCCCCAGGACAAGGACCAAGTCTCCAAACCGCTGCATGGGATACATACACCCCTCATCCCCCCCTCCTGCATCTCTGCAGGGGTGCATGCACTTACCACACCAGTCCCCCCATCCCTGCGGTAAGAGAACCTTGCCTCCAGCAAGCATCAGGACAAGGACCAAGTCTCCAAACCTACTGCATGGGGCGCATACACCCTTCAACCCCCCCTCCTGCATCTCTGCAAGAGTGTATGCACTTGCCATGTCAAAACCCCCAATCCCTGTGGTAAGAGAACCTTGCCCAACAGCAAGCTGGAGAAGAGAGAAAGTGGGAAGTCCCAGCCGTACCTCCGGATCCAGCGCTAGAAAACACCCAAACCCCATAATAGGAGAGCCCCTGAAAGTATACATATGCGCTCAAAGAAACAAGGGGAGCGCGCTCAGCAAGTCAATGTAGAAATAGCTATGCCATCAGAGATAATGCAACGTCTCTATCTCTCTCTGGCTCAGGCAATAGCTCCATCTGTCGTATCAATCTCAGCCCAAATCCCAGGCAGACGACCCCTAAACATATGATGTGCAAATGAGGCCGTCGCCTATCAATCTAGTCCAAAACAAGAGCCTCCATAACTCATGCACCTGCAAAATGAACACAATCAACCTCTAGAAGTTCCGTCACTCCTATCCAGGAGATCAAGAGGGCATTAACATATATAGCTCCCGGAAGACAGTTGCTATAGATGTACCCCCCCCCCATATGAGGTCGACATTAGATGAAACAATACGCCCAAGGACCACCTGCAAGCCATGTCAAACCAAACGATGTTAGCAAATAAAGAAAGGGGACAATCATCTAGTCCTCCGAATGTAAGGGAGACCAATCTGCTCCAATCTGATCAAAGCCCGGAACTGAGATGTCTCCTCTCCCGGTCTCCATGAGAATCTGGTACTGTGCATCACCGCGTGCTTGGCCATGTAGTCTGCAGCGTGATTCCGCTCCCTCCAAACATGACCAAGCTCCGACTGCAAGTACTCAAGCAATCTCCTAATAAGCAGAATCCTAGACCTCAAATGCCAAGGACCCCCAGTGTGCTGTAAAGCCTGCACCAGCTGTAATGAATCCGTCTCCACAAGGAAACCCCCATAAGCGTGCTCAATGAACCACCTCAAAACCACCACCATAGACTCAACCTCAGCCTCAAACGAAGAACTAGCGAGAATAGGGATCGCAACTGCCACAATGAGATGACCATCATCACCCCTCAATACCCCACCCGAGCCACACCCCGACAAACTGAAAGAGCCATCAACGTTGAGCTTGGACTTGCCTCTAGGAGGACGAGTCCAGCCAACCAATCTAGGTGGTTTGTTAGTCTTTGCCAAAATAAACAAGCCCCATGTACGAGCCACATCATGATTACCTTTCCAACGATCATAGGAGCCAAACCCAGCACCGCACCAAAGATAGACAGTGCGAACAATGTGATGCATGATCCTATCATAACGATAGGGAGCCCCCTCGTGCTTACTCTCGTTCCTCGCCACCCATAGCGCATATAAGGTAGCAACAAGAACCAGGTGTCTAACATGCCCACCCGTAGTTGAGCTTAGAAGCCAGGCCTCCATAGCCCCCCTAAGAGAGTTAATGTGATCATACCTGACACCAAAAATGGAGCCCAAGTAGACCCAAATCCTTTGAGCCACCTCGTTGTCCCAAAAGACATGAGCCAGCGTCTCCGTAGAGGAGCAACAAACGCATCGAGACGGCAATGACACCCCTCGACGCTGCATCATTTCCTCAACGGGAATGAATCCCCTGGACACACGCCAGGCTAACATAGACATCTTCTTTGGGAAGGAGGAATGCCAAATAAGGCTATGCAGATAGGAAGGGTCTCTAGAGGGTGCGATTTCTCGACACACCTGTCGAAAGGAGAATAGACCATCCCCCGTCCCTTTCCATACTGCAACATCCTCCTTTTCCGAATGAATCGGAATGGTCATAATATCGCTGACCGCATCAGAGCTAACCATAGTGCGCAGCAGCTCCTCATTCCAAGCACCATCCTGCCAAAGCGCACTAACACGGAGATTACTATCCAGGTCATGGTCCTCCAAGGGTTCAACCCCTTGAATACCCCATGAATCCTCCCAGAAACGACAATCACCCCGCCCCAGGACCCAGTGAATATGATCTTCAGCGTAGTCCCGGCCACGTAATATAAACTTCTAGCACGAGGAGTGCCTAGGGAACTCCGTAGCCTCCGTAGGGTGATACTTTCTACAATACTTACCCTTCATAAAGCGGGTCCAAAGGTTATCGACCGAACGGAATCGATACCAAGCCTTCACCATACAAGCCTGGTTGACAACAGCCAGAGACTTGAGGTTTAAGCCACCTTCCTCATATCTGAAGCTTGCTTTGTCCCAACTGGACCATCTCTGCTTCCCCCAGATGAAGCCATTACAGATTTTTTGGATTCTGTCCACAACCGTAAGAGGCATTTGGAGGGTGTGTAGTAAGTGCAGTGGCTGAGCCATCAACACGGACTGCACCAGAGTCAAGCGGCCCCCAGAGGAAAGGTGAGTGTGATTCCATCCCGCAATAGAAGTCACCATCTTCTCAATCAAGTTCTCATACAAGAACCGTTTCTTGTGACCTTTGTAGATGGGCGTACCCAGGTACGTAAAGGGGAGTTTTTCAAGTTTAAACCCTGTTGCACGGCATACTACACTAATCCTGGCCGGAGTAGCATTAGTAGAGACAATGCAACTGCTCTTAGACTTGTTGATTAGCTGGCCCGATATACTCTGATAGTGGTCCAGCCAGTCCATAATCAAGCGCAAGGAGCTCTTCTTGCCATTGCAGAAAAGAATACAATCATCCGCAAAGGATAGACAAGGAACCAGAACATCCTTACTACCCCCACCATCATAGCGGACCTCAGGGTGCTCCTCGTGAAGTCTCAACAGCCCACGAAGGAAGTACTCTTGAGCCAGAATAAATACGGCCGGAGAGAGCGGATCACCTTGCCTAACGCCTTTCGACGCAGGAAAGTAACCCTGGATCTCCCCATTCAACATGATAGAAAAGAACGATTGGTCAATGCAGTTCATAATCAAAGCAATCCATCGCTCCGCAAAGCCAAACGCCAGAAGGACTCTCCTTAGAAACTGCCAGGACAGACGATCAAACGCCTTAGTCATATCAAGCTTAAGGATGGTGTTACCACCATTAGCAGTCTTATTGATTTCGTGCGTAAGTTCTTGGGCCAGCATGATATTATCGTGAATGCTTCTGCCCTGCACAAAACCCGCCTGCATCGGGGAGATAAGTCTCGGGAGGAGAGTGCCTAATCTGGAGCTGATAATTTTAGTGGCAACTTTATTCATAAAAGTGCACAAGCTGATAGGACGAAATTGACTCCAGGTTTGAGCGCCTGGCTGTTTCGGGATAAGGCAAAGCACCGTAGAAGTGACCCCCTTAGGTAGCTTATTGCCAGCGATAAAGTATTTCATAGCGCGAAGCAAATCCTCCTGAATGATGTCCCAATAGGTCTGAAAGAAGACCCCATTGAAGCCATCGACACCAGCAGCACTCTGCGCACTCAAGGAGAAGACAACAGCACGAACCTCCTCGAGGGTCGGCTCGGCTAACAACATCTGATTGTCCTCATGAGAGACCAGAGAGGGAATGCAATCAACCATATCCCCATCAGCCTCATGCCCTTCATCATCAAAAAGATTCTGAAAGAAGCGAACAGCAGAGTCGACAATGCCCTCCTTAGTAGAGATCCACTCACCGTCATCAAGGGTACCAGCGATGTGGTTCTTCTTCCTCTTTTGTTTGACATAAGAGTGAAAGAACGCTGTCGACTTATCTCCCTCTTTAAGCCAGTGACAACTACTTTTCTGTTGCCAGTACGCCTCCTCCATAGCCAAGAGACGAAGCTGCTTTGCCTTAAGCAAGCTAAGAGCCTCGCGATCCTGGGTGAGGCCTGACTGCTGGTAAGTAGTTTCCTTCTGGCACACCTCATCTTCAATCTGCGCCACCTGCGAGAAGATATTACCGAAGGTGGTCTTATTCCACTGCTTCAGTTCACCTTTCAGGCGCTTCAACTTACTCCAAAAGGCAGTGATAGGTTCCCCCCAAACAGGCAGAGACCAAGAATGTTCAATAAGCGGACGGCAACCATCATGCTTGGTCCACATATTCTGAAATCTGAAGCTCGACTTGATGACATCAGAGGCAACCTTGCATTCCACCAAAAGCGGAGCATGATCGGACCCAGTCCTGGCAAGATGTCGAACCCCAATAGTAAGTAAAGCGGCTGATAAACTCAGGGTTGACAAGCACCCGATCCAGGCGCTTATACTTATTCCCTTGAGTCCAAGAATACGGAGAACCGGTAAAACCGGCATCCTGAAGGTTGCAGTCGATCAGACAGTGAATAAAGTCGTCCATGCCCTTTTGGGGCTGACAACCAGAGATCTCACTATCGGACAACACACAATTGAAATCACCCATGACCACCCAAGGAAGAGAAGCATCAGCTTTATCAACTAAGCTACTCCATAAGTCCTTACGAACAGCGGGGTTGGATGAGGCATAAATAACGGTAAGGAGAACATCCTCCTTGCCCGTAGAAACACGCACATGTAACAGCTGAGGTTCATCAGCTATCACATGCACCAAGTGCTGCTCATCCCACAAGATCCAAATCTTGTTAGACGAGTTAGCGGCACTCCCAGTAAAGTTTAGCTTCTTCATCAACTTTGGCAATTTAATAGCAGAGATCATAGGCTCCTGGACACAGAGGATAGAGAATTTGTGGAGCCTGCGGAGAGATTTAATCCTCCTACGTGTGGACGAATTGCCAACCCCACGTAGATTCCAGCATAGGAGTTTACTCGACATCGGAAAGGCCCTTCCTTTCCTTCAAATTACGTGCTGTGCCCTGCGGGGTAGTGTGTCTCCGAGGTTTGATAGGCACATGGGCACTCTTAGTTTTAGCGCGCTTGAAGCTCGCTAGGAAGTTGTTCATATCTCTGCCTTGTTTAGAAAAGGTAGACTTGGGGGAGTTGGGGAGAGAGCTAGACATCTTAACGACACTAACATCGTCAAAGACATCCTCCGTCTCAAGGTCAACAAACCTATTTTGGGTGGCTATCAAGCCAGGCTGCGAGGGTAATGCACTGATCTTCGCACAAGACTTGGGAGGGATCTCAATCCACTCCTCAGGTTGGGACGGGATAGCAGTCCCAATGGATTCAGTGATGCCCTGAGCAACCTCCTGCAAAGCAACCTCATTGTTAGCAACATCTTTGGGTAGATCACCAACTCCTGGCTCAACAATAGGAGCTGTCTCATGAGTAAGACTCGCTTCCACTGGCTCCGAGGATGCAACATCTTTCTTGCTTAACCCATTCTGGCCTTGGACACTCTGTCCAATAGCGGAATCCTTAACAGCAGGAGTGGTAGTAACCTGCTCCTTTTCCTTCCATCTCAAGGTTGTACGCCCCCTTCTCCTACGTTTCTTAGGGACCCCGTTACCTTGAGTGGCATTAACCCCTTTAGAGGGCTCATCCTTTCTTTCAGGGACAACAGCTGACTGTTTCCCAGCTGTCTCATTCTGATCTGGGGTATGAGCTCTCAGTTTACACTGAGCGCTAGCATGTCCCAAGTGGCTACAGAGGGTGCAGAAAGTAGGCATATCCTCGTAATTTGATAACACTTTTGATAATCCGTGCATTATTTATTTAACATTCATGTAATTTTATTTGATGAATAACAAAAAATGTGGCATTTCATCTTATTTTTTCCTTTAGGGTTTTAAGGTTCTCATATTCGTCCTTTTTCGTCTTTTTTTGTCTTTGGGTGTTGTAATATGTAATTTGATAACACTTTTGATAATCCGTCCATTATTTATTTAACATTCGTGCCACTTTATTTGATGAATAACACAAAACGTGGCATTTCGTCTTATTTTTTCGTTTAGGGTTTTAAGGTTCTCAAATTCGTCCTTTTTTGTCTTTTTTTGTCTTTGGGTGTTGTAATATGTAATTTGATAACACTTTTGATAATCCGTCCATTATTTATTTAACATTCGTGCCACTTTATTTGATGAATAACACAAAACGTGGCATTTCGTCTTATTTTTTCGTTTAGGGTTTTAAGGTTCTCAAATTCGTCCTTTTTTGTCTTTGGGTGTTGTAATATGTAATTTGATAACACTTTTGATAATCCGTCCATTATTTATTTAACATTCGTGCCACTTTATTTGATGAATAACACAAAACGTGGCATTTCGTCTTATTTTTTCGTTTAGGGTTTTAAGGTTCTCAAATTCGTCATTTTTTGTCTTTTTTTGTCTTTAGGTGTTGTAATATGTAATTTGATAACACTTTTGATAATCCGTCAATTATTTATTTAACATTCGTGCCACTTTATTTGATGAATAACACAAAACGTGGCATTTCGTCTTATTTTTTCGTTTAGGGTTTTAAGGTTCTTAAATTCGTCCTTTTTTGTCTTTTTTTGTCTTTGGGTGTTGTAATATGTAATTTGATAACAGTTTTGATAATCCGTGCATTATTTATTTAACATTCATGTAATTTTATTTGATGAATAACAAAAAATGTGGCATTTCGTCTTATTTTTTCCTTTAGGGTTTTAAGGTTCTCATATTCGTCCTTTTTCGTCTTTTTTTGTCTTTGGGTGTTGTAATATGTAATTTGATAACACTTTTGATAATCCGTCCATTATTTATTTAACATTCGTGCCACTTTATTTGATGAATAACACAAAACGTGGCATTTCGTCTTATTTTTTCGTTTAGGGTTTTAAGGTTCTCAAATTCGTCCTTTTTTGTCTTTTTTTGTCTTTGGGTGTTGTAATATGTAATTTGATAACACTTTTGATAATCCGTCCATTATTTATTTAACATTCATGTAATTTTATTTGATGAATAACAAAAAATGTGGCATTTCGTCTTATTTTTTCCTTTAGGGTTTTAAGGTTCTCATATTCGTCCTTTTTCGTCTTTTTTTGTCTTTGGGTGTTGTAATATGTAATTTGATAACACTTTTGATAATCCGTCCATTATTTATTTAACATTCGTGCCACTTTATTTGATGAATAACACAAAACGTGGCATTTCGTCTTATTTTTTCGTTTAGGGTTTTAAGGTTCTCAAATTCGTCCTTTTTTGTCTTTTTTTGTCTTTGGGTGTTGTAATATGTAATTTGATAACACTTTTGATAATCCGTCCATTATTTATTTAACATTCGTGCCACTTTATTTAATGAATAACACAAAACGTGGCATTTCGTCTTATTTTTTCGTTTAGGGTTTTAAGGTTCTCAAATTCGTCCTTTTTTGTCTTTGGATGTTGTAATATGTAATTTGATAACACTTTTGATAATCCGTCCATTATTTATTTAACATTCGTGCCACTTTATTTGATGAATAACACAAAACGTGGCATTTCGTCTTATTTTTTCGTTTAGGGTTTTAAGGTTCTCAAATTCGTCATTTTTTGTCTTTTTTTGTCTTTAGGTGTTGTAATATGTAATTTGATAACACTTTTGATAATCCGTCAATTATTTATTTAACATTCGTGCCACTTTATTTGATGAATAACACAAAACGTGGCATTTCGTCTTATTTTTTCGTTTAGGGTTTTTAAGGTTCTCAAATTCGTCTTTTTTTGTCTTTTTTTGTCTTTGGGTGTTGTAATATGTAATTTGATAACACTTTTGATAATCCGTCCATTATTTATTTAACATTCGTGCCACTTTATTTGATGAATAACACAAAACGTGGCATTTCGTCTTATTTTTTCGTTTAGGGTTTTAAGGTTCTCAAATTCGTCCTTTTTTGTCTTTTTTTGTCTTTGGGTGTTGTAATATGTAATTTGATAACAGTTTTGATAATCCGTCCATTATTTATTTAACATTCGTGCCACTTTATTTGATGAATAACACAAAACGTGGCATTTCGTCTTATTTTTTCGTTTAGGGTTTTAAGGTTCTTAAATTCGTCCTTTTTTGTCTTTTTTTGTCTTTGGGTGTTGTAATATGTAATTTGATAACACTTTTGATAATCCGTCCATTATTTATTTAACATTCGTGCCACTTTATTTGATGAATAACACAAAACGTGGCATTTCGTCTTATTTTTTCGTTTAGGGTTTTAAGGTTCTCAAATTCGTCCTTTTTTGTCTTTTTTTGTCTTTGGGTGTTGTAATATGTAATTTGATAACACTTTTGATAATCCGTCCATTATTTATTTAACATTCGTGCCACTTTATTTGATCAATAACACAAAACGTGGCATTTCGTCTTATTTTTTCGTTTAGGGTTTTAAGGTTCTCAAATTCGTCCTTTTTTGTCTTTGGGTGTTGTAATATGTAATTTGATAACACTTTTGATAATCCGTCCATTATTTATTTAACATTCGTGCCACTTTATTTGATGAATAACACAAAACGTGGCATTTCGTCTTATTTTTTCGTTTAGGGTTTTAAGGTTCTCAAATTCGTCATTTTTTGTCTTTTTTTGTCTTTAGGTGTTGTAATATGTAATTTGATAACACTTTTGATAATCCGTCAATTATTTATTTAACATTCGTGCCACTTTATTTGATGAATAACACAAAACGTGGCATTTCGTCTTATTTTTTCGTTTAGGGTGTTAAGGCTCTTAAATTCGTCCTTTTTTGTCTTTTTTTGTATTTGGGTGTTGTAATATGTAATTTGATAACAGTTTCGATAATCCGTGCATTATTTATTTAACATTCATGTAATTTTATTTGATGAATAACAAAAAATGTGGCATTTCGTCTTATTTTTCCTTTAGGGTTTTAAGGTTCTCATATTCGTCCTTTTTCGTCTTTTTTTGTCTTTGGGTGTTGTAATATGTAATTTGATAACACTTTTGATAATCCGTCCATTATTTATTTAACATTCGTGCCACTTTATTTGATGAATAACATAAAACGTGGCATTTCGTCTTATTTTTTCGTTTAGGGTTTTAAGGTTCTCAAATTCGTCCTTTTTTGTCTTTTTTTGTCTTTGGGTGTTGTAATATGTAATTTGATAACACTTTTGATAATCCGTCCATTATTTATTTAACATTCGTGCCACTTTATTTGATGAATAACACAAAACGTGGCATTTCGTCTTATTTTTTCGTTTAGGGTTTTAAGGTTCTCAAATTCGTCCTTTTTTTGTCTTTGGGTGTTGTAATATGTAATTTGATAACACTTTTGATAATCCGTCCATTATTTATTTAACATTCGTGCCACTTTATTTGATGAATAACACAAAACGTGGCATTTCGTCTTATTTTTTCGTTTAGGGTTTTAAGGTTCTCAAATTCGTCATTTTTTGTCTTTTTTTGTCTTTAGGTGTTGTAATATGTAATTTGATAACACTTTTGATAATCCGTCCATTATTTATTTAACATTCGTGCCACTTTATTTGATGAATAACACAAAACGTGGCATTTCGTCTTATTTTTTCGTTTAGGGTTTTAAGGTTCTTAAATTCGTCCTTTTTTGTCTTTTTTTGTCTTTGGGTGTTGTAATATGTAATTTGATAACACTTTTGATAATCCGTGCATTATTTATTTAACATTCATGTAATTTTATTTGATGAATAACAAAAAATGTGGCATTTCGTCTTATTTTTTCCTTTAGGGTTTTAAGGTTCTCATATTCGTCCTTTTTCGTCTTTTTTTGTCTTTGGGTGTTGTAATATGTAATTTGATAACACTTTTGATAATCCGTCCATTATTTATTTAACATTCGTGCCACTTTATTTGATGAATAACACAAAACGTGGCATTTCGTCTTATTTTTTCGTTTAGGGTTTTAAGGTTCTCAAATTCGTCCTTTTTTGTCTTTTTTTGTCTTTGGGTGTTGTAATATGTAATTTGATAACACTTTTGATAATCCGTCCATTATTTATTTAACATTCATGTAATTTTATTTGATGAATAACAAAAAATGTGGCATTTCGTCTTATTTTTTCCTTTAGGGTTTTAAGGTTCTCATATTCGTCCTTTTTCGTCTTTTTTGTCTTTGGGTGTTGTAATATGTAATTTGATAACACTTTTGATAATCCGTCCATTATTTATTTAACATTCGTGCCACTTTATTTGATGAATAACACAAAACGTGGCATTTCGTCTTATTTTTTCGTTTAGGGTTTTAAGGTTCTCAAATTCGTCCTTTTTTGTCTTTTTTTGTCTTTGGGTGTTGTAATATGTAATTTGATAACACTTTTGATAATCCGTCCATTATTTATTTAACATTCGTGCCACTTTATTTAATGAATAACACAAAACGTGGCATTTCGTCTTATTTTTTCGTTTAGGGTTTTAAGGTTCTCAAATTCGTCCTTTTTTGTCTTTTTTTGTCTTTGGGTGTTGTAATATGTAATTTGATAACACTTTTGATAATCCGTCCATTATTTATTTAACATTCGTGCCACTTTATTTGATGAATAACACAAAACGTGGCATTTCGTCTTATTTTTTCGTTTAGGGTTTTAAGGTTCTCAAATTCGTCCTTTTTTGTCTTTTTTGTCTTTGGGTGTTGTAATATGTAATTTGATAACACTTTTGATAATCCGTCCATTATTTATTTAACATTCGTGCCACTTTATTTGATGAATAACACAAAACGTGGCATTTCGTCTTATTTTTTCGTTTAGGGTTTTAAGGTTCTCAAATTCGTCATTTTTTGTCTTTAGGTGTTGTAATATGTAATTTGATAACACTTTTGATAATCCGTCCATTATTTATTTAACATTCGTGCCACTTTATTTGATGAATAACACAAAACGTGGCATTTCGTCTTATTTTTTCGTTTAGGGTTTTAAGGTTCTCAAATTCGTCCTTTTTTGTCTTTTTTTGTCTTTGGGTGTTGTAATATGTAATTTGATAACACTTTTGATAATCCGTGCATTATTTATTTAACATTCGTGCACTTTATTTGATGAATAACACAAAACGTGGCATTTCGTCTTATTTTTTCGTTTAGGGTTTTAAGGTTCTCAAATTCGTCCTTTTTGTCTTTTTTTGTCTTTGGGTGTTGTAATATGTAATTTGATAACACTTTTGATAATCCGTCCATTATTTATTTAACATTCGTGCCACTTTATTTGATGAATAACACAAAACGTGGCATTTCGTCTTATTTTTTCGTTTAGGGTTTTAAGGTTCTTAAATTCGTCCTTTTTTGTCTTTTTTTGTCTTTGGGTGTTGTAATATGTAATTTGATAACACTTTTGATAATCCGTGCATTATTTATTTAACATTCATGTAATTTTATTTGATGAATAACAAAAAATGTGGCATTTCGTCTTATTTTTTCCTTTAGGGTTTTAAGGTTCTCATATTCGTCCTTTTTCGTCTTTTTTTGTCTTTGGGTGTTGTAATATGTAATTTGATAACACTTTTGATAATCCGTCCATTATTTATTTAACATTCGTGCCACTTTATTTGATGAATAACACAAAACGTGGCATTTCGTCTTATTTTTTCGTTTAGGGTTTTAAGGTTCTCAAATTCGTCCTTTTTTGTCTTTTTTTGTCTTTGGGTGTTGTAATATGTAATTTGATAACACTTTTGATAATCCGTCCATTATTTATTTAACATTCGTGCCACTTTATTTGATGAATAACACAAAACGTGGCATTTCGTCTTATTTTTTCGTTTAGGGTTTTAAGGTTCTCAAATTCGTCCTTTTTTGTCTTTTTTTGTCTTTGGGTGTTGTAATATGTAATTTGATAACACTTTTGATAATCCGTCCATTATTTATTTAACATTCGTGCCACTTTATTTGATGAATAACACAAAACGTGGCATTTCGTCTTATTTTTTCGTTTAGGGTTTTAAGGTTCTCAAATTCGTCCTTTTTTGTCTTTTTTTGTCTTTGGGTGTTGTAATATGTAATTTGATAACACTTTTGATAATCCGTCCATTATTTATTTAACATTCATGTCACTTTATTTGATGAATAACAAAAAATGTGGCATTTCGTCTTATTTTTTCCTTTAGGGTTTTAAGGTTCTCATATTCGTCCTTTTTCGTCTTTTTTTGTCTTTGGGTGTTGTAATATGTAATTTGATAACACTTTTGATAATCCGTCCATTATTTATTTAACATTCGTGCCACTTTATTTGATGAATAACACAAAACGTGGCATTTCGTCTTATTTTTTCGTTTAGGGTTTTAAGGTTCTCAAATTCGTCCTTTTTTGTCTTTTTTTGTCTTTGGGTGTTGTAATATGTAATTTGATAACACTTTTGATAATCCGTCCATTATTATTTAACATTCGTGCCACTTTATTTGATGAATAACACAAAACGTGGCATTTCGTCTTATTTTTTCGTTTAGGGTTTTAAGGTTCTCAAATTCGTCCTTTTTTGTCTTTTTTTGTCTTTGGGTGTTGTAATATGTAATTTGATAACACTTTTGATAATCCGTCCATTATTTATTTAACATTCGTGCCACTTTATTTGATGAATAACACAAAACGTGGCATTTCGTCTTATTTTTTCGTTTAGGGTTTTAAGGTTCTCAAATTCGTCCTTTTTTGTCTTTTTTTGTCTTTGGGTGTTGTAATATGTAATTTGATAACACTTTTGATAATCCGTCCATTATTTATTTAACATTCGTGCCACTTTATTTGATGAATAACACAAAACGTGGCATTTCGTCTTATTTTTTCGTTTAGGGTTTTAAGGTTCTCAAATTCGTCCTTTTTGTCTTTTTTGTCTTTGGGTGTTTGTAATATGTAATTTGATAACACTTTTGATAATCCGTCCATTATTTATTTAACATTCGTGCCACTTTATTTGATGAATAACACAAAACGTGGCATTTCGTCTTATTTTTTCGTTTAGGGTTTTAAGGTTCTCAAATTCGTCCTTTTTTGTCTTTTTTTGTCTTTAGGTGTTGTAATATGTAATTTGATAACACTTTTGATAATCCGTCCATTATTTATTTAACATTCGTGCCACTTTATTTGATGAATAACACAAAACGTGGCATTTCGTCTTATTTTTTCGTTTAGGGTTTTAAGGTTCTTAAATTCGTCCTTTTTTGTCTTTTTTTGTCTTTGGGTGTTGTAATATGTAATTTGATAACACTTTTGATAATCCGTGCATTATTTATTTAACATTCGTGTAATTTATTTGATGAATAACAAAAAATGTGGCATTTCGTCTTATTTTTTCCTTTAGGGTTTTAAGGTTCTCATATTCGTCCTTTTTCGTCTTTTTTTGTCTTTGGGTGTTGTAATATGTAATTTGATAACACTTTTGATAATCCGTCCATTATTTATTTAACATTCGTGCCACTTTATTTGATGAATAACACAAAACGTGGCATTTCGTCTTATTTTTTCGTTTAGGGTTTTAAGGTTCTCAAATTCGTCCTTTTTTGTCTTTTTTGTCTTTGGGTGTTGTAATATGTAATTTGATAACACTTTTGATAATCCGTCCATTATTTATTTAACATTCGTGCCACTTTATTTGATGAATAACACAAAATGTGGCATTTCGTCTTATTTTTTCGTTTAGGGTTTTAAGGTTCTCAAATTCGTCCTTTTTGTCTTTTTTTGTCTTTGGGTGTTGTAATATGTAATTTGATAACACTTTTGATAATCCGTCCATTATTTATTTAACATTCGTGCCACTTTATTTGATGAATAACACAAAACGTGGCATTTCGTCTTATTTTTTCGTTTAGGGTTTTAAGGTTCTCAAATTCGTCCTTTTTTGTCTTTTTTGTCTTTGGGTGTTGTAATATGTAATTTGATAACACTTTTGATAATCCGTCCATTATTTATTTAACATTCGTGCCACTTTATTTGATGAATAACACAAAACGTGGCATTTCGTCTTATTTTTTCGTTTAGGGTTTTAAGGTTCTCAAATTCGTCCTTTTTTGTCTTTTTTTTGTCTTTGGGTGTTGTAATATGTAATTTGATAACACTTTTGATAATCCGTCCATTATTTATTTAACATTCGTGCCACTTTATTTGATGAATAACACAAAACGTGGCATTTCGTCTTATTTTTTCGTTTAGGGTTTTAAGGTTCTCAAATTCGTCATTTTTTGTCTTTTTTTGTCTTTGGGTGTTGTAATATGTAATTTGATAACACTTTTGATAATCCGTCCATTATTTATTTAACATTCGTGCCACTTTATTTGATGAATAACACAAAACGTGGCATTTCGTCTTATTTTTTCGTTTAGGGTTTTAAGGTTCTCAAATTCGTCCTTTTGTCTTTTTGTCTTTGGTGTTGTAATATGTAATTTGATAACACTTTTGATAATCCGTCCATTATTTATTTAACATTCGTGCCACTTTATTTGATGAATAACACAAAACGTGGCATTTCGTCTTATTTTTTCGTTTAGGGTTTTAAGGTTCTTAAATTCGTCCTTTTTTGTCTTTTTTTGTCTTTGGGTGTTGTAATATGTAATTTGATAACACTTTTGATAATCCGTCCATTATTTATTTAACATTCATGTGCACTTTTATTTGATGAATAACAAAAAATGTGGCATTTCGTCTTATTTTTTCGTTTAGGGTTTTAAGGTTCTCAAATTCGTCCTTTTTTGTCTTTTTTTGTCTTTGGGTGTTGTAATATGTAATTTGATAACACTTTTGATAATCCGTCCATTATTTATTTAACATTCGTGCCACTTTATTTGATGAATAACACAAAACGTGGCATTTCGTCTTATTTTTTCGTTTAGGGTTTTAAGGTTCTTAAATTCGTCCTTTTTTGTCTTTTTTTGTCTTTGGGTGTTGTAATATGTAATTTGATAACACTTTTGATAATCCGTCCATTATTTATTTAACATTCGTGCCACTTTATTGATGAATAACACAAAATGTGGCATTTCGTCTTATTTTTTCGTTTAGGGTTTAAGGTTCTCAAATTCGTCCTTTTTTGTCTTTTTTTGTCTTTGGGTGTTGTAATATGTAATTTGATAACACTTTTGATAATCCGTCCATTATTTATTTAACATGCGTGCACTTTATTTGATGAATAACACAAAAACGTGGCATTTCGTCTTATTTTTTCGTTAGGGTTTTAAGGTTCTCATATTCGTCCTTTTTGTCTTTTTTGTCTTTGGGTGTTGTAATATGTAATTTGATAACACTTTTGATAATCCGTCCATTATTTATTTAACATTCATGTATTTTATTGATGATAACAAAAAATGTGGCATTTCGTCTTATTTTTTCCTTTAGGGTTTTAAGGTTCTCATATTCGTCCTTTTTCGTCTTTTTTTTTGTCTTTGGGTGTTGTAATATGTAATTTGATAACACTTTTGATAATCCGTCCATTATTTATTTAACATTCGTGCCACTTTATTTGATGAATACACAAAACGTGGCATTTCGTCTTATTTTTCGTT
>QFAX02000139.1:0-20815 GCA_003412495.2 Echium plantagineum
AAACATCTTTCAAAAATTCCCAGATTTGGTGTGTCGACTGTTTTGGGCAGATTATTGTCAAACATAAAGTGTCAGAATTTTTGGACACGTTTAAGTATTTATTTCCCATTTAAAAACGAATTTAGCTATTAAACTTCCAAAAATCGTAGTAAATACAAAACAATTCCGATTTAAGAAATTCTTGTTGTCAGATTCTTCTATTTCGGAACTCTACGTGTTTATAAAATTTCAGAATTTTCTGGGCATATACAGTATACGTTTCGTATTTTTAGATCTAAAACTTTAAATAAAAATATAGGCCATAAGATAATTCAAACACCAACATATATCAACATTACACATCATATACTTGAGTTACAACATCATCCATGGGTTATACTTAAGTTTTATTCTTAAAGATTCAATTTTGACCAAAGTCAACATCATAAAATATGGTCATTTTTATCAAAATACTTTCATGAATCAAGTTTATACATCATCTACCAACATTTAACATATATGTATGTGCAAATTTTTGCATAAAACTCCATGGTCAATCATATATTTAAAAGTCAACATCATAAAATAACATAGTTTAAAGCTTAAAATTTCATACCTTAAGATGAGAGTTATGTGAGAAATATCCTAAGCTTTGTGTAGGTCTTAAAATCAAAGAAAATGGAGGAAGAAATTTGAGTGTCGGAGGGGGAGGGGGTTTCGGCCACTTTGAAGACAAGAAGGAGTGTTTCTTGTTTGTTTGGAGATGAGGATGAAAATGATGAGGGTATGCATGCTTAGACACTTGTATAGGTGTTTGGAAGCTTACTTTTGTGCATGATGGACACTTGTCCACAAAGAGTGGAGACCAAGTTTGGCTCCAATTTGAATTTTCTAAACTAATGGGGTGGAAATGAAATTATGAAATTATTCAAAATATCTTCCTACAACACATCATCATGCGCCCCAAATAATTAACCGGACCACTACTCGATTTTATTTTTATTATTCCGACTAAAAATTCCTACGTGTCCTACGAATTATGACTCGTTACCTCTCTCGGGAAATAAAATATTATTTATTTAGCATGTCTACGGGACGGGTTATTTCACTTAAAACCCTAAACGAAAAAATAAGACGAAATGCCACATTTTGTGTTATTCATCAAATAAAGTGGCACAAATGTTAAATAAATAATGCACGGATCATCAAAAGTGTTATCAAATTACATATTACAGCACCCAAAGACAAAAAAAGACAAAAAAGGACGAATTTGAGAACCTTAAAACCCTAATCGAAAAAATAAGACGAAATGCCACGTTTTGTGTTATTCATCAAATAAAGTGGCACGAATGTTAAATAAATAATGGACAGATTATCAAAAGTGTTATCAAATTACATATTACAGCACCCAAAGACAAAAAAAGACAAAAAAGGACGAATTTGAGAACCTTAAAACCCTAAACGAAAAAATAAGACGAAATGCCACGTTTTGTGTTATTCATCAAATAAAGTGGCACGAATGTTAAATAAATAATGCACGGATCATCAAAAGTGTTATCAAATTACATATTACAACACCCAAAGACAAAAAAAGACAAAAAAGGAAGAATATGAGAACCTTAAAACCATAAACGAAAAAATAAGACGAAATGCCACGTTTTGTGTTATTCATCAAATAAAGTGGCACGAATGTTAAATAAATAATGGACGGATTATCAAAAGTGTTATCAAATTACATATTACAACACCCAAAGACAAAAAAAGAGAAAAAGGGACGAATATGAGAACCTTAAAACCCTAAAGGAAAAAATAAGACGAAATGCCACGTTTTGTGTTATTCATCAAATAAAGTGGCACGAATGTTAAATAAATAATGGACGGATTATCAAAAGTGTTATCAAATTACATATTACAACACCCAAAGACAAAAAAAGACAAAAAAGGACGAATTTGAGAACCTTAAGACCCTAAACGAAAAAATAAGACGAAATGCCACGTTTTGTGTTATTCATCAAATAAAGTGGCACGAATGTTAAATAAATAATGCACGGATCATCAAAAGTGTTATCAAATTACATATTACAACACCCAAAGACAAAAAAAGACAAAAAAGGAAGAATATGAGAACCTTAAAACCATAAACGAAAAAATAAGACGAAATGCCACGTTTTGTGTTATTCATCAAATAAAGTGGCACAAATGTTAAATAAATAATGGACGGATTATCAAAAGTGTTATCAAATTACATATTACAACACCCAAAGACAAAAAAAGACAAAAAAGGACGAATTTGAGAACCTTAAAACCCTAAAGGAAAAAATAAGACGAAATGCCACGTTTTGTGTTATTCATCAAATAAAGTGGCACCAATGTTAAATAAATAATATAGGTATTATTAAAAGTTTTATCAAATTACATATTACAACACCCAAAGAAAAAAAAAGACGAAAAATGACGAATATGAGAACCTTAAAACCCTAAACGAAAAAATAAGACGAAATGCCACATTTTGTGTTATTCATCAAATAAAGTGGCACAAATGTTAAATAAATAATGCACGGATCATCAAAAGTGTTATCAAATTACATATTACAAGCACCCAAAGACAAAAAAAGACAAAAAAGGACGAATTTGAGAACCTTAAAACCCTAATCGAAAAAATAAGACGAAATGCCACGTTTTGTGTTATTCATCAAATAAAGTGGCACGAATGTTAAATAAATAATGGACAGATTATCAAAAGTGTTATCAAATTACATATTACAAGCACCCAAAGACAAAAAAAGACAAAAAAGGACGAATTTGAGAACCTTAAAACCCTAAACGAAAAAATAAGACGAAATGCCACGTTTTGTGTTATTCATCAAATAAAGTGGCACGAATGTTAAATAAATAATGCACGGATCATCAAAAGTGTTATCAAATTACATATTACAACACCCAAAGACAAAAAAAGACAAAAAAGGAAGAATATGAGAACCTTAAAACCATAAACGAAAAAATAAGACGAAATGCCACGTTTTGTGTTATTCATCAAATAAAGTGGCACGAATGTTAAATAAATAATGGACGGATTATCAAAAGTGTTATCAAATTACATATTACAACACCCAAAGACAAAAAAAGACAAAAAAGGACGAATTTGAGAACCTTAAAACCCTAAACGAAAAAATAAGACGAAATGCCACGTTTTGTGTTATTCATCAAATAAAGTGGCACGAATGTTAAATAAATAATGCACGGATCATCAAAAGTGTTATCAAATTACATATTACAACACCCAAAGACAAAAAAAGACAAAAAAGGAAGAATATGAGAACCTTAAAACCATAAACGAAAAAATAAGACGAAATGCCACGTTTTGTGTTATTCATCAAATAAAGTGGCACAAATGTTAAATAAATAATGGACGGATTATCAAAAGTGTTATCAAATTACATATTACAACATCCAAAGACAAAAAAAGACAAAAAAGGACGAATTTGAGAACCTTAAAACCCTAAAGGAAAAAATAAGACGAAATGCCACGTTTTGTGTTATTCATCAAATAAAGTGGCACGAATGTTAACTAAATAATGGACGGATTATCAAAAGTGTTATCAAATTACATATTACAACACCCAAAGACAAAAAAAGAGAAAAAAGGACGAATATGAGAACCTTAAAACCCTAAAGGAAACAATAAGACGAAATGCCACGTTTTGTGTTATTCATCAAATAAAGTGGCACGAATGTTAAATAAATAATGGACAGATTATCAAAAGTGTTATCAAATTACATATTACAGCACACAAAGACAAAAAAAGACAAAAAAGGACGAATTTGAGAACCTTAAAACCCTAAACGAAAAAATAAGACGAAATGCCACGTTTTGTGTTATTCATCAAATAAAGTGGCACGAATGTTAAATAAATAATGCACGGATCATTAAAAGTGTTATCAAATTACATATTACAACACCCAAAGACAAAAAAAGACAAAAAAGGAAGAATATGAGAACCTTAAAACCATAAACGAAAAAATAAGACGAAATGCCACGTTTTGTGTTATTCATCAAATAAAGTGGCACGAATGTTAAATAAATAATGGACGGATTATCAAAAGTGTTATCAAATTACATATTACAACACCCAAAGACAAAAAAAGAGAAAAAAGGACGAATATGAGAACCTTAAAACCCTAAAGGAAAAAATAAGACGAAATGCCACGTTTTGTGTTATTCATCAAATAAAGTGGCACGAATGTTAAATAAATAATGGACGGATTATCAAAAGTGTTATCAAATTACATATTACAACACCCAAAGACAAAAAAAGACAAAAAAGGACGAATTTGAGAACCTTAAAACCCTAAACGAAAAAATAAGACGAAATGCCACGTTTTGTGTTATTCATCAAATAAAGTGGCACGAATGTTAAATAAATAATGCACGGATCATCAAAAGTGTTATCAAATTACATATTACAACACCCAAAGACAAAAAAAGACAAAAAAGGAAGAATATGAGAACCTTAAAACCATAAACGAAAAAATAAGACGAAATGCCACGTTTTGTGTTATTCATCAAATAAAGTGGCACAAATGTTAAATAAATAATGGACGGATTATCAAAAGTGTTATCAAATTACATATTACAACACCCAAAGACAAAAAAAGACAAAAAAGGACGAATTTGAGAACCTTAAAACCCTAAAGGAAAAAATAAGACGAAATGCCACGTTTTGTGTTATTCATCAAATAAAGTGGCACCAATGTTAAATAAATAATATACGGATTATTAAAAGTTTTATCAAATTACATATTACAACACCCAAAGACAAAAAAAGACGAAAAATGACGAATATGAGAACCTTAAAACCCTAAACGAAAAAATAAGACGAAATGCCACATTTTGTGTTATTCATCAAATAAAGTGGCACAAATGTTAAATAAATAATGCACGGATCATCAAAAGTGTTATCAAATTACATATTACAGCACCCAAAGACAAAAAAAGACAAAAAAGGACGAATTTGAGAACCTTAAAACCCTAAACGAAAAAATAAGACGAAATGCCACGTTTTGTGTTATTCATCAAATAAAGTGGCACGAATGTTAAATAAATAATGGACGGATTATCAAAAGTTTTATCAAATTACATATTACAACACCCAAAGACAAAAAAAGACAAAAAGGACGAATTTGAGAACCTTAAAACCCTAAACGAAAAAATAAGACGAAATGCCACGTTTTGTGTTATTCATCAAATAAAGTGGCACGAATGTTAAATAAATAATGCACGGATCATCAAAAGTGTTATCAAATTACATATTACAACACCCAAAGTCAAAAAAAGACAAAAAAGGAAGAATATGAGAACCTTAAAACCATAAACGAAAAAATAAGACGAAATGCCACGTTTTGTGTTATTCATCAAATAAAGTGGCACAAATGTTAAATAAATAATGGACGGATTATCAAAAGTGTTATAAAATTACATATTACAACACCCAAAGACAAAAAAAGAGAAGACCCAAAGACAAAAAAAGACAAGACACCCAACATATTGGCGGGATCCTCACAGGGCGATTTGACCGTGTCATCTTCTCCGGCCTATGGCCGACGAAGGGGCACCTCCCCGCCCAACCTTTTCCTTAGAAAACTTTCCAGCTCTTACTACCAAAGGAAAACCAGATCTATCTTCCAAAGGGATCCAAGCTCTTAGCCTTCAAGAAGACCCGCCTTTGTCTTTTATTCCATCTATTTCCTTTGTGGAAGCCATTAGAAATAGAAATTGTTGCTCAGAGCAAGTCGCACCAGATCCTAACATGTCATATTCTGATTCGATTGACCCAGAATCAGTTCATCTTCTTCCTATCTCCGAGCACGAAGGTAAACCAGCTGTCCTTTTTCCTATTGCTCGAAAAGAGAATCAGGTAGATAAACTCAAATATGTTCTTATAGGGAAATTTTCACATGGTCGTCCTATGTGGAATAGTATTCAGAAGTTTTTCACTGATCTTAAGCTCAAAAGTGCACATAATATCTCTGTTTTTGATTACAAGCACATTTTTATCGAATGCTCGTGTAAAGCTGATTTCGAGAGGTTGTGGCTGAAACTTGTATGGTCAATAGATGGTTTTTCAATGCGGGTGTTCAAATGGGGTCCTGATTTTAGCCCATTGAAGGAATCTTCCATTGCACCAGTTTGGATTAGAATGGTCGGATTGCCACTCCACTTGCTCGATGAAATGTCAATACTGCAAATCTCTCAAATAGTTGGTAATCCTATCAAAATTGACGCTAGGAATGTCAATAGATCCATGCTAAACCAAGCTAGAGTGTGTGTACAATTGGATGTTGATAAACCCCTGCTTGATTCTTGCTGGGCTGGTTTTATTAATGAGACAACGGGGAAGATTGTTGAGTCGCACTGTGTTAAATTTTTTTATGATGTCCTCCCCTCATATTGCACTAGCTGTGCACATATTGGTCATAACAAAGAGATATGCAAAAGAAAATCACCTGAAGTTGGACAATCTTCTGTTATTATGAAAGCGAGAGTTGAATTGGAAGTCAATGCGGTTGCGAGAAGGCCTGGAAAAGAGCATTCAGTTTGGCAGCCTGTGGTTCGAAAGAAAAGAGTTGATGAACCAGCTTCGACCTCGAATGTCCTGAACTCTGTGCAGCCAACTAAAATTGATTGTTCTAATCTTCAAGTTGTTGAGGAGTTACAGCAGGAACACTTACTAGAGAAGGCTACATCAAATAGGAAGAATGTTACTGTTGTTTCTAAGAGCAAGAAGACCACAACTCATAACCAATTTGAAGCACTGAATGGAGCTCAGGATGAGGCCGAAACCAGACCCGATTTTCATCTCCTTCAGGAGTCTGGTGCTGCATTTCAAGACATCGCACTGCAGATGGTACCATTACAGGATGAGGCATCTTTGAGTGCCATGACTTCAGTTTTTTCAGTTCTTAAGGCTGCTGTTCCGGGGAGAACAGAGGCTACAGTGGTTCATGTCCCTGCTATGGCACCTTCCTCAGCTGATATGCAACTTGTTGTGTATAAGTCGCCCAATTTGCAGGTTGATATGTGCTCACACGACCTTGTTACAGTCACTCAAATGGAAGACATCAAGGCAGCAGATTTACAGATTAATTCAGAGAAAGATAACCTTCTGGGCAATCTTATCATGCAACAAATTTCAGCCCCTTTGGAAGTCCATCCTAACGTCATTGCAAATGCTTCTCTCAATGTCGAGGCCACTCCCTTCTCTCCTTCTAGGACACACAATGTTGACAAAGCTGATGGTGAATTCTCGGAAGCTACCCACACTCAAGATGGGCATGAAGTTAAGAATTACAACAAACCTAAAGGTGTTGTTACTCGGTCACAAGCGAAGAGATTAGAAACCTCTTGGGCAGACAAGGTTCAACAAGAACAAAATGAATCAGAATGCAATGAACAAAACAAGAGCAAATCAGGACACACTTTTAAGCGCCCAAAGGATATTATTGTTGCAGCTCCAACCACAGCAAAGACATCAAACACTACAAAGTTCGCTAACTACATTGTCGAGTGCAATCGAGGAGCAAGAAACAGATTTAGAGCTAGGTCCAGCAGTGACTATGAATATGATGACTCCTCGGACTGGACAGAAGCACATTCTGAAGACATTGGAGACTCCGAAGTAGAAGACATTAACTATGGTTCTCTCTCTTTTGGTGATGATTTTGACTTGGGTATCAAATCATCATCCCGTTTCAATCGACCAACAAAACCAGTTTCGGTGAGGCGTTTCAAGTGATTTCATGTTTTCATTTTTTCTGGGCAAATTGAGCGTGTTCAAATTGCCCATTGCTCTACGCTTGTAATTATTTGTTACTCTCTTCTAAAAAAAAAAAAAAAGACAAAAAAAGAGAAAAAAGGACGAATATGAGAACCTTAAAACCCTAAAGGAAACAATAAGACGAAATGCCACGTTTTGTGTTATTCATCAAATAAAGTGGCACGAATGTTAAATAAATAATGGACGGATTATCAAAAGTGTTATCAAATTACATATTACCACACCCAAAGACAAAAAAAGAGAAAAAAGGACGTATATGAGAACCTTAAAACCTTAAAGGAAAAAATAAGACGAAATGTCACATTTTGTGTTATTCATCAAATAAAGTGGCACAAATGTTAAATAAATAATGTACGGATTATTAAAAGTGTTATCAAATTACATATTACAACACCCAAAGATAAAAAAAAGACAAAAAAGGACGAATATGAGAACCTTAAAACCCTAAAGGAAAAAATAAGACGAAATGCCACGTTTTGTGTTATTCATCAAATAAAGTGGCACGAATGTTAACTAAATAATGGACGGATTATCAAAAGTGTTATCAAATTACATATTACAACACCCAAAGACAAAAAAAGACAAAAAAGGACGAATTTGAGAACATTAAAACCCTAAACGAAAAAATAAGACGAAATGCCACGTTTTGTGTTATATATCAAATAAAGTGGCACGAATGTTAAATAAATAATGGACGGATTATCAAAAGTGTTATCAAATTACATATTACAACACCCAAAGACAAAAAAAGAGAAAAAAGGACGAATATGAGAACCTTAAAACCCTAAAGGAAACAATAAGACGAAATGCCACGTTTTGTGTTATTCATCAAATAAAGTGGCACGAATGTTAAATAAATAATGGACGGATTATCAAAAGTGTTATCAAATTACATATTACAGCACCCAAAGACAAAAAAAGACAAAAAAGGACGAATTTGAGAACCTTAAAACCCTAAACGAAAAAATAAGACGAAATGCCACGTTTTGTGTTATTCATCAAATAAAGTGGCACGAATGTTAAATAAATAATGGACATATTATCAAAAGTGTTATCAAATTACATATTACAACACCCAAAGACAAAAAAAGACAAAAAAGGACGAATTTGAGAACCTTAAAACCCTAAAGGAAAAAATAAGACGAAATGCCACGTTTTGTGTTATTCATCAAATAAAGTGGCACGAATGTTAAATAAATAATGGACGGATTATCAAAAGTGTTATCAAATTACATATTACAACACCCAAAGACAAAAAAAGACAAAAAAGGACGAATATGAGAACCTTAAAACCCTAAAGGAAAAAATAAGACGAAATGCCACGTTTTGTGTTATTCATCAAATAAACTGGCACGAATGTTAAATAAATAATGGACGGAATATCAAAAGTGTTATCAAATTACATATTACAACACCCAAAGACAAAAAAAGAGAAAAAAGGACGAATTTGAGAACCTTAAAACCCTAAAGGAAAAAATAAGACGAAATGCCACGTTTTGTGTTATTCATCAAATAAAGTGGCACGAATGTTAAATAAATAATGGATGGATTATCAAAAGTGTTATCAAATTACATATTACAACACCCAAAGACAAAAAAAGACAAAAAAGGACGAATTTGACAACCTTAAAACCCTAAAGGAAAAAATAAGACGAAATGCCACGTTTTGTGTTATTCATCAAATAAAGTGGCACCAATGTTAAATAAATAATATACGGATTATTAAAAGTTTTATCAAATTATATATTACAACACCCAAAGACAAAAAAAGACGAAAAATGACGAATATGAGAACCTTAAAACCCTAAACGAAAAGATAAGACGAAATGCCACATTTTGTGTTATTCATCAAATAAAGTGGCACAAATGTTAAATAAATAATGCACGGATCATCAAAAGTGTTATCAAATTACATATTACAGCACCCAAAGACAAAAAAAGACAAAAAAGGACGAATTTGAGAACCTTAAAACCCTAAACGAAAAAATAAGACGAAATGCCACGTTTTATGTTATTCATCAAATAAAGTGGCACGAATGTTAAATAAATAATGGACGGATTATCAAAAGTGTTATCAAATTACATATTACAACACCCAAAGACAAAAAAAGACAAAAAAGGACGAATTTGAGAACCTTAAAACCCTAAAGGAAAAAATAAGACGAAATGCCACGTTTTGTGTTATTCATCAAATAAAGTGGCACGAATGTTAAATAAATAATGGATGGATTATCAAAAGTGTTATCAAATTACATATTACAACACCCAAAGACAAAAAAAGACAAAAAAGGACGAATTTGACAACCTTAAAACCCTAAAGGAAAAAATAAGACGAAATGCCACGTTTTGTGTTATTCATCAAATAAAGTGGCACCAATGTTAAATAAATAATATACGGATTATTAAAAGTTTTATCAAATTATATATTACAACACCCAAAGACAAAAAAAGACGAAAAATGACGAATATGAGAACCTTAAAACCCTAAACGAAAAGATAAGACGAAATGCCACATTTTGTGTTATTCATCAAATAAAGTGGCACAAATGTTAAATAAATAATGCACGGATCATCAAAAGTGTTATCAAATTACATATTACAGCACCCAAAGACAAAAAAAGACAAAAAAGGACGAATTTGAGAACCTTAAAACCCTAAACGAAAAAATAAGACGAAATGCCACGTTTTGTGTTATTCATCAAATAAAGTGGCACGAATGTTAAATAAATAATGGACGGATTATCAAAAGTGTTATCAAATTACATATTACAACACCCAAAGACAAAAAAAGACAAAAAAGGACGAATATGAGAACCTTAAAACTCTAAAGGAAACAATAAGACGAAATGCCACGTTTTGTGTTATTCATCAAATAAAGTGGCACGAATGTTAAATAAATAATGGACGGATTATCAAAAGTGTTATCAAATTACATATTACAGCACCCAAAGACAAAAAAAGACAAAAAAGGACGAATTTGAGAACCTTAAAACCCTAAACGAAAAAATAAGACGAAATGCCACGTTTTGTGTTATTCATCAAATAAAGTGGCACGAATGTTAAATAAATAATGCACGGATCATCAAAAGTGTTATCAAATTACATATTACAACACCCAAAGACAAAAAAAGACAAAAAAGGAAGAATATGAGAACCTTAAAACCATAAACGAAAAAATAAGACGAAATGCCACGTTTTGTGTTATTCATCAAATAAAGTGGCACGAATGTTAAATAAATAATGGACGGATTATCAAAAGTGTTATCAAATTACATATTACAACACCCAAAGACAAAAAAAGAGAAAAAAGGACGAATATGAGAATCTTAAAACCCTAAAGGAAAAAATAAGACGAAATGCCACGTTTTGTGTTATTCATCAAATAAAGTGGCACGAATGTTAAATAAATAATGGACGGATTATCAAAAGTGTTATCAAATTACATATTACAACACCCAAAGACAAAAAAAGACAAAAAAGGACGAATTTGAGAACCTTAAAACCCTAAACGAAAAAATAAGACGAAATGCCACGTTTTGTGTTATTCATCAAATAAAGTGGCACGAATGTTAAATAAATAATGCACGGATCATCAAAAGTGTTATCAAATTACATATTACAACACCCAAAGACAAAAAAAGACAAAAAAGGAAGAATATGAGAACCTTAAAACCATAAACGAAAAAATAAGACGAAATGCCACGTTTTGTGTTATTCATCAAATAAAGTGGCACAAATGTTAAATAAATAATGGACGGATTATCAAAAGTGTTATCAAATTACATATTACAACACCCAAAGACAAAAAAAGACAAAAAAGGACGAATTTGAGAACCTTAAAACCCTAAAGGAAAAAATAAGACGAAATGCCACGTTTTGTGTTATTCATCAAATAAAGTGGCACCAATGTTAAATAAATAATATACGGATTATTAAAAGTTTTATCAAATTACATATTACAACACCCAAAGACAAAAAAAGACGAAAAATGACGAATATGAGAACCTTAAAACCCTAAACGAAAAAATAAGACGAAATGCCACATTTTGTGTTATTCATCAAATAAAGTGGCACAAATGTTAAATAAATAATGCACGGATCATCAAAAGTGTTATCAAATTACATATTACAGCACCCAAAGACAAAAAAAGACAAAAAAGGACGAATTTGAGAACCTTAAAACCCTAAAGGAAAAAATAAGACGAAATGCCACGTTTTGTGTTATTCATCAAATAAAGTGGCACGAATGTTAAATAAATAATGGACGGATTATCAAAAGTGTTATCAAATTACATATTACAACACCCAAAGACAAAAAAAGACAAAAAAGGACGAATTTGAGAACCTTAAAACCCTAAAGGAAAAAATAAGACGAAATGCCACGTTTTGTGTTATTCATCAAATAAAGTGGCACGAATGTTAAATAAATAATATACGGATTATTAAAAGTGTTATCAAATTACATATTACAACACCCAAAGACAAAAAAAGACGAAAAATGACGAATATGAGAACCTTAAAACCCTAAACGAAAAAATAAGACGAAATGCCACATTTTGTGTTATTCATCAAATAAAGTGGCACAAATGTTAAATAAATAATGCACGGATTATCAAAAGTGTTATCAAATTACATATTACAACACCCAAAGACAAAAAAAGACAAAAAAGGACGAATTTGAGAACCTTAAAACCCTAAACGAAAAAATAAGACGAAATGCCACGTTTTGTGTTATTCATCAAATAAAGTGGCACGAATGTTAAATAAATAATGGACGGATTATCAAAAGTGTTATCAAATTACATATTACAACACCCAAAGACAAAAAAAGACAAAAAAGGACGAATATGAGAACCTTAAAACCCTAAACGAAAAAATAAGACGAAATGCCACGTTTTGTGTTATTCATCAAATAAAGTGGCACGAATGTTAAATAAATAATGGACGGATCATCAAAAGTGTTATCAAATTACATATTACAGCACCCAAAGACAAAAAAAGACAAAAAAGGACGAATTTGAGAACCTTAAAACCCTAAACGAAAAAATAAGACGAAATGCCACGTTTTGTGTTATTCATCAAATAAAGTGGCACGAATGTTAAATAAATAATGCACGGATTATCAAAAGTGTTATCAAATTACATATTACAACACCCAAAGACAAAAAAAGAGAAAAAAGGACGAATATGAGAACCTTAAAACCCTAAAGGAAAAAATAAGACGAAATGCCACGTTTTGTGTTATTCATCAAATAAAGTGGCACGAATGTTAAATAAATAATGGACGGATTATCAAAAGTGTTATCAAATTACATATTACAACACCCAAAGACAAAAAAAGACAAAAAAGGACGAATTTGAGAACCTTAAAACCCTAAACGAAAAAATAAGACGAAATGCCACGTTTTGTGTTATTCATCAAATAAAGTGGCACGAATGTTAAATAAATAATGCACGGATTATCAAAAGTGTTATCAAATTACATATTACAACACCCAAAGACAAAAAAAGACAAAAAAGGACGAATATGAGAACCTTAAAACCCTAAACGAAAAAATAAGACGAAATGCCACGTTTTGTGTTATTCATCAAATAAAGTGGCACGAATGTTAAATAAATAATGGACGGATTATCAAAAGTGTTATCAAATTACATATTACAACACCCAAAGACAAAAAAAGACAAAAAAGGACGAATTTGAGAACCTTAAAACCCTAAAGGAAAAAATAAGACGAAATGCCACGTTTTGTGTTATTCATCAAATAAAGTGGCACGAATGTTAAATAAATAATATACGGATTATTAAAAGTTTTATCAAATTACATATTACAACACCCAAAGACAAAAAAAGACAAAAAAGGACGAATATGAGAACCTTAAAACCCTAAACGAAAAAATAAGACGAAATGCCACGTTTTGTGTTATTCATCAAATAAAGTGGCACAAATGTTAAATAAATAATGCACGGATTATCAAAAGTGTTATCAAATTACATATTACAACACCCAAAGACAAAAAAAGACAAAAAAGGACGAATTTGAGAACCTTAAAACCCTAAACGAAAAAATAAGACGAAATGCCACGTTTTGTGTTATTCATCAAATAAAGTGGCACGAATGTTAAATAAATAATGGACGGATTATCAAAAGTGTTATCAAATTACATATTACAACACCCAAAGACAAAAAAAGACAAAAAAGGACGAATTTGAGAACCTTAAAACCCTAAACGAAAAAATAAGACGAAATGCCACGTTTTGTGTTATTCATCAAATAAAGTGGCACGAATGTTAAATAAATAATGCACGGATTATCAAAAGTGTTATCAAATTACATATTACAACACCCAAAGACAAAAAAAGACAAAAAAGGACGAATATGAGAACCTTAAAACCCTAAACGAAAAAATAAGACGAAATGCCACGTTTTGTGTTATTCATCAAATAAAGTGGCACGAATGTTAAATAAATAATGGACGGATTATCAAAAGTGTTATCAAATTACATATTACAACACCCAAAGACAAAAAAAGAGAAAAAAGGACGAATATGAGAACCTTAAAACCCTAAAGGAAAAAATAAGACGAAATGCCACGTTTTGTGTTATTCATCAAATAAAGTGGCACGAATGTTAAATAAATAATGGACGGATTATCAAAAGTGTTATCAAATTACATATTACAACACCCAAAGACAAAAAAAGACAAAAAAGGACGAATTTGAGAACCTTAAAACCCTAAACGAAAAAATAAGACGAAATGCCACGTTTTGTGTTATTCATCAAATAAAGTGGCACGAATGTTAAATAAATAATGGACGGATTATCAAAAGTGTTATCAAATTACATATTACAACACCCAAAGACAAAAAAAGACAAAAAAGGACGAATTTGAGAACCTTAAAACCCTAAACGAAAAAATAAGACGAAATGCCACGTTTTGTGTTATTCATCAAATAAAGTGGCACGAATGTTAAATAAATAATGGACGGATTATCAAAAGTGTTATCAAATTACATATTACAACACCCAAAGACAAAAAAAGACAAAAAAGGACGAATTTGAGAACCTTAAAACCCTAAACGAAAAAATAAGACGAAATGCCACGTTTTGTGTTATTCATCAAATAAAGTGGCACGAATGTTAAATAAATAATGGACGGATTATCAAAAGTGTTATCAAATTACATATTACAACACCCAAAGACAAAAAAAGACAAAAAAGGACGAATTTGAGAACCTTAAAACCCTAAAGGAAAAAATAAGACGAAATGCCACGTTTTGTGTTATTCATCAAATAAAGTGGCACGAATGTTAAATAAATAATGGACGGATTATCAAAAGTGTTATCAAATTACATATTACAACACCCAAAGACAAAAAAAGACAAAAAAGGACGAATATGAGAACCTTAAAACCCTAAACGAAAAAATAAGACGAAATGCCACGTTTTGTGTTATTCATCAAATAAAGTGGCACGAATGTTAAATAAATAATGGACGGATTATCAAAAGTGTTATCAAATTACATATTACAACACCCAAAGACAAAAAAAGACAAAAAAGGACGAATTTGAGAACCTTAAAACCCTAAAGGAAAAAATAAGACGAAATGCCACGTTTTGTGTTATTCATCAAATAAAGTGGCACGAATGTTAAATAAATAATGACGGATTATCAAAAGTGTTATCAAATTACATATTACAACACCCAAAGACAAAAAAAGACAAAAAAGGACGAATATGAGAACCTTAAAACCCTAAACGAAAAAATAAGACGAAATGCCACGTTTTGTGTTATTCATCAAATAAAGTGGCACGAATGTTAAATAAATAATGGACGGATTATCAAAAGTGTTATCAAATTACATATTACAACACCCAAAGACAAAAAAAGACAAAAAAGGACGAATTTGAGAACCTTAAAACCCTAAACGAAAAAATAAGACGAAATGCCACGTTTTGTGTTATTCATCAAATAAAGTGGCACGAATGTTAAATAAATAATGGACGGATTATCAAAAGTGTTATCAAATTACATATTACAACACCCAAAGACAAAAAAAGACAAAAAAGGACGAATTTGAGAACCTTAAAACCCTAAACGAAAAAATAAGACGAAATGCCACGTTTTGTGTTATTCATCAAATAAAGTGGCACGAATGTTAAATAAATAATGCACGGATTATCAAAAGTGTTATCAAATTACATATTACAACACCCAAAGACAAAAAAAGACAAAAAAGGACGAATATGAGAACCTTAAAACCCTAAACGAAAAAATAAGACGAAATGCCACGTTTTGTGTTATTCATCAAATAAAGTGGCACGAATGTTAAATAAATAATGGACGGATTATCAAAAGTGTTATCAAATTACATATTACAACACCCAAAGACAAAAAAAGACAAAAAAGGACGAATATGAGAACCTTAAAACCCTAAACGAAAAAATAAGACGAAATGCCACGTTTTGTGTTATTCATCAAATAAAGTGGCACGAATGTTAAATAAATAATGGACGGATTATCAAAAGTGTTATCAAATTACATATTACAACACCCAAAGACAAAAAAGACAAAAAAGGACGAATTTGAGAACCTTAAAACCCTAAACGAAAAAATAAGACGAAATGCCACGTTTTGTGTTATTCATCAAATAAAGTGGCACGAATGTTAAATAAATAATGGACGGATTATCAAAAGTGTTATCAAATTACATATTACAACACCCAAAGACAAAAAAAGACAAAAAAGGACGAATATGAGAACCTTAAAACCCTAAACGAAAAAATAAGACGAAATGCCACGTTTTGTGTTATTCATCAAATAAAGTGGCACGAATGTTAAATAAATAATGGACGGATTATCAAAAGTGTTATCAAATTACATATTACAACACCCAAAGACAAAAAAAGACAAAAAAGGACGAATTTGAGAACCTTAAAACCCTAAAGGAAAAAATAAGACGAAATGCCACGTTTTGTGTTATTCATCAAATAAAGTGGCACGAATGTTAAATAAATAATGGACGGATTATTAAAAGTGTTATCAAATTACATATTACAACACCCAAAGACAAAAAAAGACAAAAAAGGACGAATATGAGAACCTTAAAACCCTAAACGAAAAAATAAGACGAAATGCCACGTTTTGTGTTATTCATCAAATAAAGTGGCACGAATGTTAAATAAATAATGACGGATTATCAAAAGTGTTATCAAATTACATATTACAACACCCAAAGACAAAAAAAGACAAAAAAGGACGAATTTGAGAACCTTAAAACCCTAAACGAAAAAATAAGACGAAATGCCACGTTTTGTGTTATTCATCAAATAAAGTGGCACGAATGTTAAATAAATAATGGACGGATTATCAAAAGTGTTATCAAATTACATATTACAACACCCAAAGACAAAAAAAGACAAAAAAGGACGAATTTGAGAACCTTAAAACCCTAAACGAAAAAATAAGACGAAATGCCACGTTTTGTGTTATTCATCAAATAAAGTGGCACGAATGTTAAATAAATAATGGACGGATTATCAAAAGTGTTATCAAATTACATATTACAACACCCAAAGACAAAAAAAGACAAAAAAGGACGAATTTGAGAACCTTAAAACCCTAAACGAAAAAATAAGACGAAATGCCACGTTTTGTGTTATTCATCAAATAAAGTGGCACGAATGTTAAATAAATAATGGCACGGATTATCAAAAGTGTTATCAAATTACATATTACAACACCCAAAGACAAAAAAAGACAAAAAAGGACGAATATGAGAACCTTAAAACCCTAAACGAAAAAATAAGACGAAATGCCACGTTTTGTGTTATTCATCAAATAAAGTGGCACGAATGTTAAATAAATAATGGACGGATTATCAAAAGTGTTATCAAATTACATATTACAACACCCAAAGACAAAAAAAGACAAAAAAGGACGAATTTGAGAACCTTAAAACCCTAAACGAAAAAATAAGACGAAATGCCACGTTTTGTGTTATTCATCAAATAAAGTGGCACGAATGTTAAATAAATAATGGACGGATTATCAAAAGTGTTATCAAATTACATATTACAACACCCAAAGACAAAAAAAGACAAAAAAGGACGAATATGAGAACCTTAAAACCCTAAACGAAAAAATAAGACGAAATGCCACGTTTTGTGTTATTCATCAAATAAAGTGGCACGAATGTTAAATAAATAATGGACGGATTATCAAAAGTGTTATCAAATTACATATTACAACACCCAAAGACAAAAAAAGACAAAAAAGGACGAATTTGAGAACCTTAAAACCCTAAACGAAAAAATAAGACGAAATGCCACGTTTTGTGTTATTCATCAAATAAAGTGGCACGAATGTTAAATAAATAATGGACGGATTATCAAAAGTGTTATCAAATTACATATTACAACACCCAAAGACAAAAAAAGACAAAAAGGACGAATTTGAGAACCTTAAAACCCTAAACGAAAAAATAAGACGAAATGCCACGTTTTGTGTTATTCATCAAATAAAGTGGCACGAATGTTAAATAAATAATGGACGGATTATCAAAAGTGTTATCAAATTACATATTACAACACCCAAAGACAAAAAAAGACAAAAAAGGACGAATTTGAGAACCTTAAAACCCTAAACGAAAAAATAAGACGAAATGCCACGTTTTGTGTTATTCATCAAATAAAGTGGCACGAATGTTAAATAAATAATGGACGGATTATCAAAAGTGTTATCAAATTACATATTACAACACCCAAAGACAAAAAAAGAAAAAAGGACGAATATGAGAACCTTAAAACCCTAAAGGAAAAAATAAGACGAAATGCCACGTTTTGTGTTATTCATCAAATAAAGTGGCACGAATGTTAAATAAATAATGGACGGATTATCAAAAGTGTTATCAAATTACATATTACAACACCCAAAGACAAAAAAAGACAAAAAAGGACGAATATGAGAACCTTAAAACCCTAAACGAAAAAATAAGACGAAATGCCACGTTTTGTGTTATTCATCAAATAAAGTGGCACGAATGTTAAATAAATAATGGACGGATTATCAAAAGTGTTATCAAATTACATATTACAACACCCAAAGACAAAAAAAGACAAAAAAGGACGAATATGAGAACCTTAAAACCCTAAAGGAAAAAATAAGACGAAATGCCACGTTTTGTGTTATTCATCAAATAAAGTGGCACGAATGTTAAATAAATAATGGACGGATTATCAAAAGTGTTATCAAATTACATATTACAACACCCAAAGACAAAAAAAGACAAAAAAGGACGAATTTGAGAACCTTAAAACCCTAAACGAAAAAATAAGACGAAATGCCACGTTTTGTGTTATTCATCAAATAAAGTGGCACGAATGTTAAATAAATAATGGACGGATTATCAAAAGTGTTATCAAATTACATATTACAACACCCAAAGACAAAAAAAGACAAAAAAGGACGAATATGAGAACCTTAAAACCCTAAACGAAAAAATAAGACGAAATGCCACGTTTTGTGTTATTCATCAAATAAAGTGGCACGAATGTTAAATAAATAATGGACGGATTATCAAAAGTGTTATCAAATTACATATTACAACACCCAAAGACAAAAAAAGACAAAAAAGGACGAATTTGAGAACCTTAAAACCCTAAACGAAAAAATAAGACGAAATGCCACGTTTTGTGTTATTCATCAAATAAAGTGGCACGAATGTTAAATAAATAATGGACGGATTATCAAAAGTGTTATCAAATTACATATTACAACACCCAAAGACAAAAAAAGACAAAAAAGGACGAATTTGAGAACCTTAAAACCCTAAACGAAAAAATAAGACGAAATGCCACGTTTTGTGTTATTCATCAAATAAAGTGGCACGAATGTTAAATAAATAATGGACGGATTATCAAAAGTGTTATCAAATTACATATTACAACACCCAAAGACAAAAAAAGACAAAAAAGGACGAATTTGAGAACCTTAAAACCCTAAAGGAAAAAATAAGACGAAATGCCACGTTTTGTGTTATTCATCAAATAAAGTGGCACGAATGTTAAATAAATAATGGACGGATTATCAAAAGTGTTATCAAATTACATATTACAACACCCAAAGACAAAAAAGACAAAAAAGGACGAATATGAGAACCTTAAAACCCTAAAGGAAAAAATAAGACGAAATGCCACGTTTTGTGTTATTCATCAAATAAAGTGGCACGAATGTTAAATAAATAATGGACGGATTATCAAAAGTGTTATCAAATTACATATTACAACACCCAAAGACAAAAAAAGACAAAAAAGGACGAATATGAGAACCTTAAAACCCTAAACGAAAAAATAAGACGAAATGCCACGTTTTGTGTTATTCATCAAATAAAGTGGCACGAATGTTAAATAAATAATGGACGGATTATCAAAAGTGTTATCAAATTACATATTACAACACCCAAAGACAAAAAAAGACAAAAAAGGACGAATTTGAGAACCTTAAAACCCTAAACGAAAAAATAAGACGAAATGCCACGTTTTGTGTTATTCATCAAATAAAGTGGCACGAATGTTAAATAAATAATGGACGGATTATCAAAAGTGTTATCAAATTACATATTACAACACCCAAAGACAAAAAAAGACAAAAAGGACGAATATGAGAACCTTAAAACCCTAAACGAAAAAATAAGACGAAATGCCACGTTTTGTGTTATTCATCAAATAAAGTGGCACGAATGTTAAATAAATAATGGACGGATTATCAAAAGTGTTATCAAATTACATATTACAACACCCAAAGACAAAAAAAGACAAAAAGGACGAATTTGAGAACCTTAAAACCCTAAACGAAAAAATAAGACGAAATGCCACGTTTTGTGTTATTCATCAAATAAAGTGGCACGAATGTTAAATAAATAATGGACGGATTATCAAAAGTGTTATCAAATTACATATTACAACACCCAAAGACAAAAAAGACAAAAAGGACGAATTTGA
>QFAX02000140.1:0-25000 GCA_003412495.2 Echium plantagineum
AAGAACGAATTCCGAGGTCTTTTGAAGTTTTACGACCCTGTTTTACTGTGGTCTAGACAATCTTTTGGGATGTTGGTAGTTATATAAAACGTAAAAAGCACATAAAACAGCTAGGAACACATAATTGGGACAATCTTGCAAATATGAAAACAAGTACCTTGTCTGAACTGAAACTACACAACTAAGTTTTCCATTTCCATGAAAAAATTTCCAAGGCAAAGAAATCGAAATGTTGGGTGTAATCAGCTTCCAAGAAACGTGGTTCTTGATGTTGAAACTTGAATTGCCTAGTGATTGAACTATATGAGTAGCAATAAGTTTCTTGAAAATGGTTTTTGAGAATTGAGTTGAACCAAAGAATTATCCATTTCTTTGATCATACTGAAAGTAAAGAACCTTCACAAATGCATATACTACTGAAAATATCACGATAATGGAGAGGGGGGGGGGGGGGGGGGGGGGGGGGGGGGGTGGGGGTAATCGTACGGTTGTGGATCTCCATGTAGGATCCACCAAAGGATCAAGTTTTCATTAATCATAGTAGATATATCTTCCAAATTAAATTCTTAAATTTTCCATTAATATATTATTTTCCATTTTGACCCCAAGAAAATAGGAAAATTCTTAAATTTTGGAGCTGCTTTTTCGGAACGGTTTCCAAATTTAAATTAAAGGGATGAAAGGGGATAAGGATGGCAATTTTGACCCAACCTTACCGTAATGGTCGGGTATTTTTGGCTTCATTTCGAGTTATGAATTTTACATTTCAGAACTCGTACAAATAAGGGTCGGATTATGGGTATAGGGTAAACCCTACTACCCGTACCCGATACATATATAAAGGTTAACATATTATAAAAATTTATCTTAAAAAAAATGAAGACTTTATATTCCTAAGTGTATCGGGTATAATAACTTATTAATTTATTGGTTAATTAGAAGTTCCTTTCAGTTTGACCACTAGTCCTAAGTGTCGTATTCAGTATATTGTTTGATGGTGATTTTTGGATGCAAATTCAATTTAGTTATTATTAAATTTTTATTTCTTTTGGTATATATTCTCAAATGATATATTGTAATATAATATTTAATTTTTTTAAAAATATATTGTTTTATTATTACTATAAAACAAATAAAAGTCGTTTATGGATAAAAACCAATGGGTATTACCCGGACCCATCGACTTCTTTAAATAAGGGTACGGTAGGGTAATGGGTAAGTACTCAGTTGGTTGGGTTGGGTCAGGTCAGGTCAAGTCGGGTCGGGTTATACTCTTAAAATTGGGGTCGGGTAATGGGTAAAGCAAAAGCCCTACACATTGCCATCCTTAAAAGTGGATACTTTTTTTGGAATTGAATAGTTGTCGACATCAATTTTTCTTGAACCAGGGGCGGAACTAGGGGGGGCGGGGGCGGGGGGGAGGGCACTGGCCCCTTCAAAGTCTTTCAGTATCGTTATATATCATACATTATTTTTGGGAACTTTTTGATATAAAAAATAAAAAGTGTAACTAAGTTAAATAAAAGTCTAGCTTAGTTGGTTAGGAGCTTCTTCTTCTAAGAGGTCTTGGGTTCAAGCCTTCTAAAACACATTATTAACATAATTTTAATTTTTTTTTATTCTTTAACATTCTTTTTAAATTTTGCCCCTTGTTTAATTTTTTTCAAAGTTGCCCCCCTTATTTTCATCCTGGTTTTGCCCCTGGCTTGAACAAGATTCCAGCAATTTTTTGAGGAATTCGATAAAAAAATTGATTGCAAAATAAGTTTATTATGAACACTCTCAATCGTTAATCAACACATATGATATTGAAAACTTGCCAATTTCATGCTCTATTTTAAACTTCGGAACCACTCCATAGAAACAAGCTCCCGGAGTTTGAGAAAATTCTAAAGAATCCTCTTTTTATCACTAAAATATCGTTCACTTTAATTTTACAATGATTTGAATATTTTATTTCAAACAAAGTTTGATATACTAATTGATTCAATTAACTTTATTCGAATGTTCATCGCTAAGTCTCAAAAAAAACTTTATTCGAATACAATTAATTTGAATGAAAATCACAATGGAAGATTGTGAAGCCTCAAACTATAACAAAAATTGTTTTGAACATGTTTTAGTTATTTTTAAAAAAGTGTTACAAAAAACTAATAAATGTGTTATTCAAACTTTGTCCTTTTTTTATTATAACAACATTACGTTAGTTCAACAGACAATTTGAATAGGTGAAGGAAAAATTTCAAGATTTAGAGGGTAAAACGAAAGAAAGTGTAGTTTATGGTGTAATTTGAGGCTTACCAAAGTATTAGTAGACAATTTGAAACTTCGAGTTTAGCTGCGATAGAAAAATAAGCCTAATTTAATACTCCCTCCGTTCTCTTTTAGTTGACTTTCTAGCCATTTGCACATAGATTAATAAAAATAAAAGATAACCAAAAAGTACATTGAAAATGTAAAATGAAATCAATTGAAACTATATCATTAGAAACAAAATTTTGAAGCTAGAAAGACAAGTAAAAAAGAACGGAGAAACTACTTTTTTTGTATATAGATTGTGTACTTCCAATCATTTTTTCTTTGTATATCTCATAATTTGTGTCATTTTATTTACCTCCAATTCTCCAAATTATTTTTGGGAAACAAGTTAAATTTAACTAATATAAGCAATGGTGCATAAAATTCAAAACCCACCGCACTGATCCGGCCGATTTAGGTTCATCCTTTGAAGGAACCGAACTGATTCATGCTCGCCCTACGAGAGAATCGATCGAAGCCAAACCGAACGATTGACAAGATTATTTTTGAAAGTAAGTTCAACAAACAAAATTGTTAGAGGATTTTTAAAAATTTGATAATAAATATGTAGAATATATCTAACAAGTAAAATGAGGGGTGTTGTGAAATAAATGAGTATATATATTGAAAGATTAATTTTAGAAATTAGTTCATTCAACTTAAAGGGATTAGAAATAGTATTGGAATTTAACATCTTGTTATTCATAAAAAGAGGTAGGGCTAATTGCCAGAACTATCACCTATGTTTGGCAAATGTTTTCAATCCATTACTTCTGTTTTAAGGCTACCTAGTCCGTCACTTGTGTTTAAATTTTTTCCAGACCATCACCCAATCTGTTAGGCTGTTGTTAAACGTTGCACGTGTAGGTCACATGATGTAATTTCGGGAGTCGCTGCCGCTGATTATGGAGTCCCCAAGGGATTTGCGTTTTGACAAAGCCGATTTTGGTTTTTTTACACAAATCACCTCAATTTCAATTGGATCGCCGGTTTTGAAGGTTGTTGAGAGAGGTGGAGTTAGGAAATTAGCACATCTTTGACTCTCTGAGCTGCATCTAACAAAAAAGAAGACTCAAATGGAAAATTCCCAACCTACGTTGGATGTTTTGACAACCTTTATGATATTTCCATTAGTTGTTTTAATTCCTTCCATTTGAATTTTAATATTGATATAACTAAAGCACAAACAACAGTACTTTAATTTGAATCAATGTATAATTTATCAATAAAATAAAACCAAATGGGGTTGTCATCAAATTAATTAATTTATTTTTTTAACATAATTTTGTGGAGGATTTTAACAATAATCATTCAAAGGTGAGAACTTTACCTTTAGTCTCTTCCAAAATCATGTTTAGAATTATTCAACTTGGAAACCTTTCTTTCAAAGTTATCTTGGTTTATTGTAGGAAATCTTTTTAGTTGGTGTATTGATGTGTAGAGTGTGTGTTGATGTGTTCTATGTTGTTGACAACTTAAATATGCTCAATAATTTAAGTTGGGTCCTTTTTTGTATTTTAACAACTTAATTGTTTAGTTATAATTAATGTTAGTCCCAAACGTTTCTAAAATGCTATTTTGACCCCAAAAATAGACCCCAAAGGCTAAAAAACCGTCTAGAACTAAGTTTTCGTTAAAAATTGGACTATATTCACACAATGAGTACACAATTGCAACATATAATGTTGTTTATGGTCATGCTATCCATTCTATGTCTGGGCCAGATTTGTGGACACAATCTGGAAGAGTCCCACCCCTGCCCTCTCCATTGGCAAATAAAAAGGATGGAAGGACTAGAAGATTGAGAAGGGTGATTTTTATAGAGGTTGAAGATAGGGGAAGAGTATAAGTATGTAAAGTTAGGAAGTATCTCTGCAAAATCTACAAAGAACAGGCCACAATAGCAGGGGTTGTAAGGTACCATATCAATCCATAATTGCTATTTTATTTCCTTTTATTCTTGAGTAGTAAATCTTTTTATTTCCTTTATTGCAATATTATTTTTCTTTTGTGCTTTCTTATCTGTTTTGAAGTTACCAATCATATATGTAATGAATCATATATATGTGCAAGAAACAGCCAACCAAGAGTCTGAAGATGTGCCATCGCGCGCCTTGCGATTTGTCGCAGAGATCAACTGTAACCTCCAATAAAACTACAAGGCCGAGAATCCGTAGAAACATGCCAAATAGAAACTGGAGGCACTTATGGAAATCAACATCAGTGTTACCTTCACCAACCTCAGGGATTGCAATAAGAGCCCCTCCACTAATGGTTGGGAATTTACATATGCCAAACCTTCTTTCATACCTCATGTCAATACAAAAACTCGCGATGTCATAGTAGATCGAGGGCAGAAGTTTGTGCAAGTCTCATTGATGATTGAATGTTTTAGTATAACAATATTAATGTCCCTACTATTTAGAACTATTTTGAACTTTAGACTGTTTTTATTCTTTGTGATCCTTATAGGCTGTTTTTGTGCTCTTTTTATAGTAGTTTTTTCCGCTCTTTTTAGAGCATTTTTTGTGCTCTTTTAGGATTTGTTGAATATCAAACAAAATGATCAAAAATATATTACTTTACAATTTATGCAATTTATGTGCATCAATGTGGGTGAACTGAAACATAACTCAAATATTTTGCATTCAATATAGCGCAACTTTCATTCATAAAGCTTCCATATTACTTTACTTAACTATTACTTCTTCATTTTTATCGATTTAATAATCTGAGGAACCACTTTGAGACATTTTGGAAGAATTTGAGTTGGTTTATTGATTGTGACCTATTAGGTTATATATAGAATGGAATAAGATAGCTTTTGGAGGGAAAAAGGTTCACATTTGTGGCTTTGGGCGTTTTGGCGCCAAAAACAATTGCATATGGTCCTAAACGTCTCTAAAATACTGTTTGGACCCAAAAAATAGACCCAAAGGCTAAAAATCGTCCAAAATCAACGTTTTCGTTAAAAATTAGACTATATCCACACAATTAGTACACCATCGAGGACTAACACTGCAACGGTCTCAGTTAATGGGACGAAAATGCAACTCGATCCAACTTACTGGGACGATTGGTGGAAAAAAAACTCCATTTTGGGAGATATGCAAATGCTAGTTTTTGGGTTGAAAAATGAATGAATTTACTAATTGATTTTTGAGGAGATATGGAATGTTTTGGTTGCGTAATTCTAACTGAGGAGTAGAATGACTACTTTCTCCCTTAGTATTAGACTACTCACAATAGTGAATAATTGGGGGACAATGCCCTCCAATTATCCAATAATAGGAGACAATTGGGAGATAATGTAATTAAATTAAGGAACAATTGAATTGTTCCGATACAAACTCTTTAAAAGGTGTGCCAAAGTTGAAAAGTGATGCAAAAATTATATTTTATACGATAAATTGCTCATTTGTTTGTCCAATTTATTATTTTAGGCTATAATATAAGGATAAAATAAGGTAAAAATTATATCAATATTTTTAATTTTAAAAGATTTATAAATAAAAATTTATTTTATTTTATTTGGATAATAAAAAATTAACACATTTTTCAAGATGTGAAGTGTATGTTGGTGATATGATCGAAAGAAAGGTGAATTATTTTTTGAAATGTTCTATGTTGTGGAATGTAAAACTATTTGAGGATATTTGATGATGTGGTGAAAAATAATCTATTGTGGTAGGGGATAATTTCTTTTCGAATTGTCCTCGGTTGTATATAGTCTTAGGCATGGTTCAAAGTTTTGTTTTTCAAATATTGTTTCGAAATTATAAAATTAAGAAACGTTTCGGAAACATTTAAGAAACGTTGAAAAAAAGTTAAAAAAGCAAGATAAGTTATACTCCCTCCAATCCAAAAAAAAAAATGTCTTTCTAGAGACTTGAAGAATAATCCAAAAAGAGTGTCTTTTTACATAAATCAATGCATAATACACCATTTTTCCCCTTAATATCCTTATTGGTATAAAAATACTCAAAATAAATAATGATTGTCTCATACGTAAGTGGATAGATGGAGTATTTAATGATTGCCTTTATAGGGGTATAGATAGAAATTTTGAATGCATTAAATATTTCTTAAAAATATGAATAAACATAAATATTTTATATAGATAAATACGAATTTTATATAAAATATTTACATCAATTGAGACTATTTGTAAAAATATCTAAAAATTGTATCAAAATAACGAACAGACAATTATAATTATCTAACACATTGAAAGTGTGAGTTATATGTTATATATGTATATTGCAAAAAGTTATTAATTATATTATTAAAGCAATATAAGTTATATTTTCTCGTTCTTCAAATATATATTTTCGAAAATAAACTTTTTTTTCGTTCCTACGTTTCTAAGAAAAATTGAAAACAGAAACTTATTTATATAAAAAAATTGATTTTGTAATTATATTAACATTTCGTTTTCATAATTTTAAAAATGAAAATTTTTCGGATGTTTCGTAAACATTTAGATGTTTCCAAACAATGTTTTCAGTGTTGAACTTCAAAAGCCTACATTCCTTTGTAGCAATAATCCGTATCCGAAGCTTGAATTTTAGTCATGTCGATCGTTGATGATCATTCTTCAAAGAATGTGCTAGCAAGGAGCCCAACCACAACTAACATGTGCTAAACCGATTTGTCTTCAGTTTATGGCCGATACTTTTTCATCGCCTCTACCCTTTATCTTATCTCAAATACCTTTCAAATCATATTTTTATATTTATGCTATTGTTAGGTTCTTGTTTTGATTTTTTGTGAGCGACTGAAATGGATAAAAAAATAACTGTGAGGGTAAACTTGAATTTGATTGAATGCTTTATATTATAATGGTAATTCTTTCCCAATAATGTTAACAAGTGCAATTAGTTCAATTTAATTGAATGATGATTAGCATATATGCATGATACAAATAAACTTAAATAAAAATAAATAAAATATATACTCAACAAAAATAACCTCATATAAAATGTGTCACCTGCAACGTAGAATAATAATTTAATGGTATCAATAAAGAGTAATCAAATCTCATCGATCAATAACTAACTAATAATGATATCCGTCCTCAATTGTAGTTCAAAAACACCTCAACCCCCTATTCTCTACAGTAATCTCTATATGGTAGCAACTCATTGGACTTGGGAATGCCGTAAACTATGAGTGTTCGAACTTAGTACTTCAACAGCTCCTTAAAGAGAGTTGAATTCGGACACAAAATGTAGACGTCTGATAATGTATCAAACATCTAATATGTTTCTTCACTGGACAGAGATGTTGTCACGTCCAACGCAAGTAATAATTTTATAGTATTAATAAAAACTATATCATTCTTTTTTATATGTCTTTCTGACAATTTGCACATAGATTACAGATGATAAAAAATAGTTAATATTACATTACAAATGTAAAATGACAATCTAATTAAAACTATATAATTGGTCGGTTAATAACTTCATAAGAAAAACTAACAAAAAAGTACATTATTGGAAATATAAATTTATAATTAATTATGCTAAAACGACAAATATTTAGATGAACGATCAATAACTAATAATCATATCCCTCAATTGTAGTTCAAAACGGCTCAACGATGAGTGTTCACCTTGGTGCTTGTGGAACTCCTTAAAGAAAGTCTAATCCACAATGCGTGAAGAGGCGATCCTCTATACGATATCAAGTCTGATTGGATTTGGACAAAGTGGGCAAGTTTCTTGAACTCTCAACCAAACGTTGATACATTGAGAGTGATAATAGTGATCACAAGGGCACAATATATTCAATGATCTTCACCATCTTCAAATATGCAAGCATATGCAACAGTCAACTTGGTTTCCATCAAATTTGTATAATATAGTCTTCATCTTGCTAAAAGTGCAGTTGCCAGGCTGTTGTTTTTACCATAGTTTACTGTCTAATGTCGGGTGGTGTCGGGAATTGGTGACGTTTTGGTGTCGGCCTTCAACATATAAAAAACCATATCTGAACAATATATATAGTGTCTAATTGGTAACGGTAGGTGTCGGGTGGTGTCGGGAATTGGTGACAGTTTGGTGTCGGCCTTCAACATATATAAAACCATATCTGAATAATATAGTGTCTAATTGGTAACGGTTGGAGTCGGAAAGCTAGTGTCAGTTTGGTGTCGAAATAGAGTCAAATATTACTAATTAATGATTCTACTTAGCATCTAATTGGTGTCGAAATGGTGTCAACGTTTTATTCAAAAAAACCTACACATAGTGTCTATTTAGTGTCGAATTAGTGTCCATACTTGGTGTCGATTTGGAGTCAAATGGTGACCAATTTGACAATCAAAATATAAAACTTATGGTGTCGGTTTGGAGTCTAAAGGGTGTCGACATTTTTTTTTTCAAACATAGTGTCGGTTTTTTGATTTACCGTCGCCAAAATAGCGACTAAATTTTCCCGACACCAAACCGACACTGATAGGTATTGGTGTTGGTTTGGTGACGAATTTGGGCGTCACTGAAAGTCAGTTTTCTAGTAGTGACCATTTTGACAGACCAATAATTAACTAAGACCAAACTGCAATGTAACGGACACATATTTATTAAGACTATTCCATCAATTCTCTCATTTCTTATATAAAAATTGGGTGATATATTACGAGGCTATATATTGAGCCATCCATTATTAGCATTAAGTAAAGATAGGCCTAACCGCCTAAATATTTGACTTCACAAAAAATAATCAAATTATTGGAAATAAAAAATACGAAAAGAAAACCACACTAACGTTGATATTCAAAGAAGGTTGGTTCATCTGCCAGCAATTATTATTTATAGTAATTGGAAAAGTGCAAACATCACTTCTCCACACAATTATTAATCCGATAATGTAACAAACATTATTGACCTAAATTCAATAATAATCGAAATATATACCATACTATATAGTCGGAATAAAAAATAACTACACTAAATAGTAAACACATTCACCTCGATAAATAATAACTACGAGTTTCTTATTCGAACAAAATCATGTATGTTGCCACTTGTGAATATTTCCAAGGACAAAATTAACCAATCGAACTCGATAAGTAACAATTACGAGTTTCTCGTTCGAACAGAATCATGCATGTAGCCACTTGTGAATATTTGGAGGGACAGGATTAACCAAACTTTGAAGGACATGATTAAAAATCATAGGATCATATCCCATAACGGGTTTAACCTTATATTTCCATATCATTACGCTCCCATTTTCGATCTTCTTGGAGGGCATAACGGACACCGTTACTTGATAATATGTGACACCAAGACTATTAGCCCCCATTTTGTACGTAATGTAACGTTTCGCCGTGTCGATTTTTAGTAAACGGTGTTCTTCGAATTGAACTTCGTCCGTCCCGTTCATCAACTTCCCCGTTAGACGTCGGTCGCCGGGTTTGACGTGTTGTGGACCCCCCTTATTGTCGCAGAAGGATACGGTGACTGGGTATATTTTGTAGACGTTGCAGAAGTCTGCTAGGAATGGCCAGGATTTCTCCGGGGGGACGTCGAATTCGACGTGGACTGAGCCTTCCCATACTGGGGGCTTCATTGCTGAGGCTAGGAGGGTTGCTTGGGTGAAGAGTAGGATGGAGAGGGGGAGGAGGAAATGGTAGTTTAGAGACATTGTTTTTTTTGTTGATATGTGAGTTTGATTATTAATTTGTTGATACTAATTTTGGTGGTTGATAAGTGGATTTATATTGGTATAAGTGAAGGGATTATATAGAGGATGGGTAACACACTATGCACACAACGGACTACTGTTTTTGTTGTGTATGAAATGACTATTTTATCCCCAAACTTAAATATCTTTTTTACTGTACTTTCAATGAGGACAACTTAGGCTTTCAATTCAAATGGTAAGGAATTTTTAACTTATCTAGAAATTAAGGTTGATCTTGCTTAACAAGTTATATAAAACATATGAGTTATAAAAAATTTTGTTTTTGCCCTAAAAATTGCTATTTATGCTTAATTTAACGGAGTTAATGACATGGGGATCAAATAGCACCAATATACAGCTTGCCCGTGTGTTTTATACTTTACACTCTAACTTTTTGCTATACGGGATAGTAGCTCAATATCAAATATATAGACTCACGCTTTAATTGCCTATCTACATATACGCTATTATTATTATTGTGACGGTAAATGAGGACGAGTATTAAGTAGTAACACAACACATATATTAATTATATGTACAAAATGAAAATCCAACATGGTACATTGTACTCATACATGGTCCGCTGTTATGCCTAGTTTTAAATTTTGGTCAAAGTTGAACGTGACATAATTTTAAAATTTTGTATTCGTATTATATTAAGTTATTAACTCTTTGAATATGTAAGCCCTTTCTTGTTAGTATTTATAATTTTTCTAAAAATAATAATAATATATGGAAAATAATAATCTAATCTTCTATCAAAAGTAAATATGGTAAACGAATTGATTAAAAATATTCACGTTTTAAGTCATGTTAAGATAATGATAAAAAATTATCTATCAAAAAATAAGATAATGATAAAAAATTAAATGATTTTACATTTTGGGATGGAGGTAATAAATGAGTTAATAGCAAACAAATAGGAAAAGTATAAACAAAAAGGTGGACAATTATAAAATGATACGTATATATGTATATATGAATAAATTTTTATTGTTTAGATAATTAAACTTTAAAAGTACCCAGAGTCGAGTTAATTAATCGAATAGCCTAGTAAAAAAGACTCTTGCTAGTGACGAAAAGATCCTGGATTCGAAGCTCACCTCATCGCTAATTTATAAAAAGAAAAAAAGAAAAAAAAAAGTGTAGCCAGAGTCACACAATTGGGATGGTTCTCAACTACTATTAACATAGACAATCTTCTAATAGTTGTCAAATGGGATGAGAAAAATAATGTTTTAGGGTGGTTGTGTTAAATATGATCGCATGAATGACGTGTCATATAGCTTGCACGATTAAAAGTTATGTGTCTGCAATCAATAATATTCTAAAGTTCGTACGTTTCGGGTATAGCTCAAATGATAAATAATTAGAATGTAAGTATTAATAATTTTAACTCTTCACGTGATTGGAGTTCGATTCTCATAAATAGTAAACTTTGTGTTGATGAAGTCTAGTCCTCTGATCAAGTGAGGTACATCCCACAATTTATCTTCTTTTTATAATGTAAATGTCCCACAATTTATCATTGATGTGAACGTTTATTGTCGTAACTATGATGATACTTCTTACGTATAAATATTTCAACTAATAATTAAGATTTTTATATATCCCGGGCCGTCTAGAACCTTTCTTGAAATAATTATGATTTTTTAATAAAAAATTTGAGTGTTAAATTTGAGCATGCGTTAGTTTTGTTTTTTTATGCAGTGTAAACAAGTTGAAGCACATGATTGAAACAAGAGCTTTAAAACATGGTATCGGTTTGCGAGAAGGGTACACTGCTTTAATACCATTATTTATGTATATTACACGAAGAGTCGGTTCCAGCCGATTCAATCGACCTTGGACATTTCGAGTAATTAGTTTATTGTCACATCGAACGGTTTTCGAGTCGTTTCGTATCTGTTGAAATATTTGGTTTCGAACTGATCCTGACTCAAGTTACGTCTAGTTTTTTCTATTTCGAACTAATTCTGAGTCTAGACGTTTAAACTCGAATCCTTACCAAACCAAGTTCACAAGTAATCCAATTTAATTTTTGGTGGATTTGAATATAGTGACATGACACCCGCTTCTAGGACGGATTTATGTGGTGGTCAAAGTATGCACAAGATCACCTATAAACAAAAATGATATGTAGTTGAGATGGTAAATGTGTCCTCATTATAAGGGAGCAAGTGCGGTTCGATTCCCCTAAGAACATCTACATCAGCTCCCCAAAAGTTATAATAGGGGTTCAACTTACTAAAACTAACACTTTTTCAGTTCCCCTAAAATAACTTGGCTCCCTACAATTTATTCACTCACCCTCAAATTTTATTTACACGTTTTTTCACATCTCCCCACGAAAGATCCCACAGTTCTCCTTCAATGTAATTATTAGTAAACATAAGATAAATGAAAGTGTTATTTGACAAAACATTTAGGCTAGTGATAATGTCAAAGCGATTTTTATATTGCCAGAGCAAAATCATGTTTAATTCATGTTGTGTCCTTTGATTATATGATTTATAATTGCTATATTGATTGTTAACGATATAATATTTTGCTTTCAATTTGAATAATGAAAACATGAATAAATTTTATAATTAAGAATTGAAATTACGACGAAAATATAATTTGATAAAAAGGGTATAAAATGAATTGTGCATGATTTTGCTCTGGCGATATGAAAATCACTCTAACATTATTCTAACCTTTTAATTAGTGTACTTTATTTTATTTTAAGTGAATTGAGATAACTTTACTTGATTACAAAGTATAATAAAAGAGTTCTATAGATATGTGATTCGATATTTGTATATTTATACTTGAGTCCAAAAGTGGGATTTCAATATACTATTTTCATACAAGTTAAATTTTTTATATAAATGTTCAAATTCAAATAAAATATTCGATTGAATTTTTTATTCTAAATGGGTAATTAAGTATATTTCAATTATTATTTTTATTTAACTATAGAGCATTCGTATGTGTCTACTATTCGAATAATAAAATTGTATTTTCAGTTTGATTTATATTTGAAAACAATCGACTTCGAATATAGTGCTTATTATGATATGTAATTTCGCTTTTCCAAGCTTCATTTAGCATGTTTAATTAAATAGGCTTGTGAGATACACTTACTTACAAGTCATTTGAGTGATAGTGCTTTGTTAAATTTTTAAATAGTGCATCTGAGAATGTGCTATGTAGTTTATTTAGATGACTTTTGTCGATAACTATTAAGTCCTATTTAATATTTTTAAGCATCATTACCTAAGCTCAAATCTGTAATAGTAACTTTTATCGATAATTATTTTCTTTATATTTTAAGTTGTTAAGGTACCTTCCTGAAATTTATTTCTGCATCCGCCCCTCCTACTCTAACTCGAGTCGATAACAACTCTAGCTATATAGGTAGCGTCAATATGACTGTTTTAATTTATTATTATAAGTAATGAAGCCATGGTAGAATTCATTTTTGAAACGTAAAGCAGCGCGATTATTAATTTATTTAAAAGTAAGTGTCTAGAAAAAGTCATCTCTAGATATTAAGGTATGAATTAATATCCAAAATATCAGGTAGAATATACCAATCATAGATATCCATTAGTATTAAACAATAATATCACATGGTATATTTATTACTAAAATCAGCTATTTATATTGAAGTCAACTTAACCAAATTATCAAGTCAATATTTGGGGGCTGATCTTCATGCGTGCATAGAATAATAAGCTTGAATAGTTTAACGTTAATGCATTTTTATGTCATCTACACGTAATCCTTGCGTTTCACAAAAAGTTCACCAAAATTCCAACTTCTTCCCAAGAGTATTAACCTTATTAACACTCGTATTTCATTCAATACATCATTCACTCACTTATATTTCATATAGTCTCATTCATTTACTCATCTTTTAAAACACTTTTAAATGATGATTCAGTCAATTTTTTCGGTCAATCAATGATTAGTAAACTATATTTGTCCACGTTGACATTTTTAAAGGTAAAATAGTCATTTTATATCTTTTCAAAAAAAAAAAAAACCAAAAGAATAAAATTACGATGATACCCCTATTTATAAGTGTGGTAACTAAGGAAGTATTAAGGAGGGGCAAAATAATCATTTTCTTCTTTTTATATAAAAAAGTAGTTGTAAAAATGAGTAGTTTACCATTTAAAAAGTCAACATTGACCGACATAGTTGAGTAACTAATTCAAATCGTTTTTGGAAGGTTAATGAGTGAATGGAACCATATAAAACATGAATGAGTGAACGGCGAAAATAATGAACCATAAGTGAGGACTGATGCCATTTGACCTAAGAGATCTCGCATCGAATCTTGTAGAGGAGTATATTTAAAATACTTCCTCTAGGGGATTCCAAGCGTTTTTGTAAGCACAAGAGTGCACAGAGTGTATTGATCAAGTTTTTCTGACAAGACCAACTGTTATACCAGCTATGAAAATAAAAGTATAACAGTGAGCTGAAGAAGAATCATTACGGAGACAAGTATTAAAGATATTAAAGACTAATTCATGAAGAGCAATTACGGAAGATCCCAGAAGATCACGTTGAAGATTTGGACGTAGGTCAACGACGTGTGGACAAAGGAAACATGGATTAGGAAAGATCTTGTCATTATGGAGCGGGATTATGTTGGATTGATTTATGATAACTTTGGTTACTAATAGGCGCAATCAATGACAAGATGCCAAGGGCCAAGATTCACATTACCTTATGTGAGATTCAAGAGATTTAATGTATATTGACCTAGTCCGTCAAGATACACAAGGAGACCCACGACCTAGGCCTATAAAAGGAGGACTCACCCGTCAGTGGAAGACGTCGACTTTTATAAAGAGCATAAGAGCAATAGAAGAAGAAGCTTTTATTATCTAGTTTAGTGCTAGGTCGTCTAGATGTGTTAGAAGATCAGATCTATCTTCTAACTGAATTTCCGATTGATATACCACCATTAGGTATTATCAATAGTGATGTTTTAATCTCTACCTTTCACCTCTTTATTTGTAAGTATCGGAAGATACATTCTGTAGGGGTAGCTTTCATATAGAAGAGTCTAGGTTTAGGCGTTAGTGTACGGGGAGCATACAAAGTAAGACCTTCCTTGTAAATCTCAGTATAGTGAAGTTTCCCTTGGACAGACAGTCCCCCAGATGTACGTGCATTGACACGGAACTGGGTTACCAACATTGTGTCCTTTTTATTCTGTATCTTATTTACTTAACACTGACAGTCATACTGCTATAGCAGTTTGATAATCAATCAGGATACACACTTTCAGTTTTGGCGATTTCCATCTCCCACTCTATGGGAACTCCAGACATTTCAAGACAACTTCGGGAATCGGACTCACATCTAGGAAGCGAATTTTAATTGCACTAGCAGTCGTACATACGAAGTTGTTTATTTGGAATTTAGACTCTCATTTGCTTAATTTAGAAATGTACTATATTTACTATCGCATGACTATTTATAACTTCTATCGTTTGAATATTTATGGATAGCTTCCCCTAACAAATAAGGTCGTCATCAGCAAAGTTCTATCTCCAGGGATAGCTTCCCCTAAAGAAGCTTCATATGATGACTATCAAGACGTGCTTATTACAGTAATATTTATGGATGGTTGGCCTACATTAATATAAAACATTGAGTAGGTGGTCGAAAAAGTTGTAATTACTAATGGGAATTAGTTCAGAAAAAAATAAAACGATAACAGGGATTTGTTTTGTCTTTTTGGTGATTAAGGTAATAAGGATTTGCTGTTTTTTTTTTCTACTCAAATGATATCATACTGAAACTAAGTCTAGCAAAGACATTTGTTTTATAAAAATACTTGTCGGAATTTGAATTCTAGACCTCCAAATATGGAGATTGAATCGATAATCACTAGACTAAATTTACACATTATATAAATTTGATGTTCAATAATTTAAAATAAAATAATAAGAGCGAGGTTGGAGGAAGATTAAAGCATGTCTATAATTTAATATGGTCATGGCTCTCGAGGTAATAATGCTACAAATAGTCCATGATTGCAGTCCAAATAAATGATCATTGAACAACGTAACGAGAATTAAGATATAGCTAGAGAAATTTTACTAAATAACTAAAATTAATGAAATAAATAATAAAATATTCATTTTTTATTTTTCTTTACCTAAATAATCAAACTTCATGAGAAAATAGTAATTTACCTTTTGTTTTACACGAAAATATGAAAAGAGATAATTATTCTTCTTCGTTCTTATTCCCCAAATTTAAATTTTTAGGCCTTTCTCCATCTCTCATTAAAATGTTAAATCTTTTCAAGTTCTCTTTAAAATTAAGCCATTATCATACCTTTTTCATAGCATAAAAATTGAAGCTTTTTCAATATAAACCAAAATAACGTAAGTCTTTTTTTCATTTTTGTATTAATCTTCAGTATTCAGGCATTTTTTGTTTAATTTTTTGTATTTATCTGATTTTTATGTTTTAACTTTTCTGTAGTTATGCGTTTTTTCCATTGTATCCAACATTATTCTCTGTTTGTTGTGTTGAAGCATCGTTAACTGTTATGATTGACGTTGCTACATAAATTTGGTGTTTAGTAATTTTAGATGCTTGTAGCCTCTCGTGAATGGTTATTTTGGTGTTAATACTTCTATGGAACTCGTATATTATTCTTTCATGGTTTGGATTTCAATTTTTGTTGTTTATATCATTGTTGGTTGTTCATGTTGATTTCAACGTCCTTAATACTCATAGTTAATTGAAAAGTTCAATAAACACTCATAAACACCAAAAACACCAGAAGTGTTATAAATAAAGTACAATACAGATAATAAAATAAGATAGAAACAAGATAGAGGGAGAAAGTATTATCTTATTGCATTCTTCAAGAGTACAAACAAGATAGAGGGAGAAAGTATTATCTTATTGCATCACTCTATGCCATTGGATGTATGTTGGCGCAGGAAGGGCCGCTGGATCACCCCATCTACTTTGCAAGTAGACGACTTTCCGCTTGGGAATTATACAACCACCGAACCTTCTTTCCTTCTAGCGAGTGTGCTATCCCGTGTGCCTATCTACTTATTAGATAGTAGTTTCCTCGAAGCTGGGTCACTCCGAGGCCATTCCACGAGGTAATCCCGTCTATCCTTCCATTGAGGTACATTACATTCACGCAACTCATCTAACAACATATAGCTCTCAAAAGATAAACTGCAGGCATGTTAGCCCTTACGCTCCTCCCTCTGTCAAGAACTAACAGCAGACAACAGCAATCCATATATAGGAAGATAGCTTAACCTCTGGAAAGTCGCCTTATCTTCCTTTGGGTTTGGGGCTCACCCCTCAATCTCATACTAGCTAGTGAAAAACAAGAAGCCTAGAGACCTTATTCAACTAATAGTCAACGAAGGAGACCAAGCGCTAAGCTACTCACCGAGCGGGAAGAGCTATTGGCTATCGTTCCGAACAGTCGATCTATCCACAATAGATACCAAAAGGCACCTACGAATGACAACTCAAACTAGCGCCCGAAGCATCTGATAGTGCCATGCAGAGCCTCCTACTTGCTTGTCGGACCGGGCTTGGCTTGAGGAGGGTTTGACCCCCTTTATTGGCGGAGTGACGGGGGACTTTTTTCCAAGAAACCACAGGGAAATAGTGAATCTTGACAGACTAAACCCCTTCATCCGTATCTGGCTATCCGGGGGGAACTACAAGCACAGGAAGGAAGGGAAGATATTAGTAATAATAAAATAATAAATACGATCTAATCAATAGCAAGACAGAAGAAGCTCGTACCTATAGCAAGGATAAAGTCGTAAAGTAATAGTGATGTTGATTCAAAGCAATCCATCATCACTAGCTTACTGCAAATCATACATTCCCTTCTGTCTTTGCTTGATATAACCCTAAAAAGAAAAAGCAAAGGAAACTATTAGACGTTACTCCCTCTAGCTAGGAGGGTGGTCGTAAATCAAGACAAACAAAACAAAATCGAAAATAGATTGGATAGCAGCTAGGCTATGGAACTAACAGCGGCAGCTGCAACCGATATATCCGCTCTTTGCCTGTAGCTAGTAGGAAGCTAGGCACAAGACGCAGACGCTAAGATGAAGACTCTAGGTGCAGCTGCTTCTCTTCTTTGGTCTCGTCTTCTCTCTAGGTTTATAGCTATAGCAAGCTCTGACCTCGGGTTTCCGTTTCATTCAAGTCGGGGCAAGTCACCAACAAGAGAGGCAGACGATCAGACGTTAAGATGAAGATGTTGCAGCACCGCTTGCCCTATCCTATGGTCTCGAGGCAAGGAGCCTGAGTAGATAGGGGCTGCTTCCACAAAGGTTAAGCGATTCAAATAAAAAGAAGTAGCGACGGGAAGCGTTTCCGAGTCTGGAACATCAACAGTAATCGATGATCGACTTGGTAGTCCCAAAACAAAACCGAATCAAAGAACCTTGCGTCACTCGACCAACGGGAGAGGGTCTTAGATCAACGTCCACATCCATGCCAGGATCAGCGGATGAACTTCCACTTTGACCCATGATTGGTAAGGATCGAGCTTTACTCAGCTTTACTGAACTGATAAGGCTCTTTCTTCCGTTGCTTATCTAGGCTTCCGGGAGAAGGAACTTTAACTAAGAAGTACTTCCTTTTTTTCGAAGTAATTACTTTTTCAGTGGGTTGAATCTTTCTATGAGTAGAAGGTTTGAATGGTCCGATTGAGGTCCAGTCCCAAGGGCAGGATCCTAACTTTATCCATTAGCTTCCACCTCTACATCCCATCAACTTATTGGGAGTAGGAAAAGACTTTCTTTTACAATCCCACTCAAGCTAGCAACGGGGAAGTGTGAAAAGTTTGACGCACGACCGGACGTGAATAGTCGACTGGAGAAGCTGCTCCAGTAGCAACCTAAACCTAAATCGCATCAACATCCACACTTCGATAAGCTAGTCGCCATCTCTTTGCTTTTCAGTCTTTCCAATGGGAAGCCTGTGATGAAACTCCCATTGCTTCCTGTCCTAAGCAAGAGAGTGATTTCGGGCTTTTCGACCGACAGTCATCTATAAGGCTATGGAAGCGGGTAAAGCAGACTTTCTATCTTTCTATTTATACATTAGCAAGGGCCCATAAGGCCTCGCTGGAAGCCTTCCCGTATCGTATTGAGCTTTATTGAGTAGTTGCACGAAGGGGCACTGGTAGGTTCTCCGCCCTTTAATGGACGAGATTCCTTTTGCCTTTGTTTCCTTTTTTGATGGTCTGCCCTTCGCTTGGCGATTGGTAGAGCTAGAGAAGCAAGATGAACTCTTAGTTAGCTACTAAGGAGGAAAAGAGAGCATACTTTCTACACTTATTACAGGAAGTAGTACCCTAATGAGGATAGAGAGAGTCGCGTTCAAAGCATTAAGAGAGGCTTGAAAAAAAAAAAAGAGAAAGCAGAAACTCGTAAAGTGATGATCGCACACTGATGTGGTTTCATCGCTCATCGATAGCTAACTGCCAACACAAGATTATACTCCAATTACTTAAATAGAGTTAGAGCGGGGATTACCCTTAGAGGTATAACAAAAGGAAGGCGTAGTGATAGAATACAGTCTTATACGTCCTATCTTGATATAAACCTATAAGGAGATACAAGACAATGTTATCTAACAGCAGACAATGTTGAGATTGTCTTATAAAGAATTGTCTTCATTATATTGTCTGCTGCTCTCTAACAACCTGGGATAGGAAGCTACTAGAGGAATTCTTAAACATCCTACGCCTAGCTACTACCAGTGCTAAATCTAAAACATTCTTATCTGGCTTTGCTTGTTATAACCCTACAGTCAAGTAGCAGCCTGCCTCAGGTATAGATATCCCGAAACTCTCCTTGCCCGCTCTACGACTACATAAGAGAAGACAGATCCAATCCAATCTATTCTAACCTTCAAAACAGAAACTACAGGCAACCCTTAGACCTTACGCTCATCCCTCTTGCTAGGAGGGACCGAGCTGCACTACCCTTACTCAACCTCAACTACCAAAACTTTAAGGAAAGAAAGCCACCCGTAGTTACATCAGACTGACAAGAAAGAAGAAGGGCTACCATCTAGCAGCTAGGATAGGGAAGGCTAGCTACTAAGACTAGAAGACCCTGGGGGAAATAGAAGCACAACCAGGAGATAGCTTCCCACTAGCTACTGGGATAGCACTACTAGCTACTATTAGGAACTAAAAAAAAGGCTAGCTACTTGGATAGGAAGTAAAAACTAGCTACATGGTTAAGGTAGGCCCTTCTCTCATTACTTCCTCACGTCAGGAATGTCGGGATGGATAAATGCAATGTCATTTGGCCGGATATTGAAAAAAAAATGAAAATGTTAAAAGTCAGAATCTTTCTATGGAGTGGTTATCGGTTGAAAGAATGAAGTAAAGCTGGTCTCCTGTACATGTATTTCCCCCTCTATTGGGGGATAGTCCTTAGGAGAGAGATCCCTGTTGCAGACCCCCTCACAACATTCTTCTTTTATCGCGCGATTTAGTAATAGTTCAGGGAACTAGAACATCCTTCTTTTATTGAGATTGAGTCATTGTTCGGTGACTTATATCTGACCGGAACCTACGATTATAACGAATCCCCCGATTATATTTCTTTTAGAATTTTAGTCTTTGTCAATTCCCCGTCTTTCTTTTGTTTCATCTTTTTCACGGGAAAAAAGTGTTGTGATGAGATCTGTCTATACGTCCATCTCACAACTAATAAGACATAAAGTGGCAATGTAACAGGGGCCAAGGATGCCTCACGTTCGGGTACAGAAGAGAGCAGAGAGAACGATCAAAGCAAGACGAACAAAGAGCTGAATAAGGTTTCGTTCGTTGCCATTCCATCATAGTTTATAAGGAGCTGGACAAGGAAAGGCAAGAGCGAGCAGCCACACATGAACCGCGATAAACGATGTCATGATAGGCTTTCCATAACCATCTTTCCCGACGTTGTTAATCAAATCCTTCTTTCAGTCTCACGGGCAAACACTCGATCAAGTACGCGTGCCACACGATTGACACTTGATTATAGCGAAACCTTGTGAATGGGTTTTCGTACACCACGTTGAGAAAGACCAACTTCCCTCTAGTCTGATGGATCGCTTTCTCTTGCGCATTAATGAATGGATCGAGGAATTGCGTATGAAAGGTTTATGGTCTATCTTATACTATCTAGTACGATCAATCAAGTCATTCAGTACAGTATCTTCGTCGGTCTCGGTCGTTGTAGTTGATATTTATTCTGATTAATTCGTTGTTATGATGTTCCAGTTTCGTTTCTGTTTGTACATCTTTCTCCCATGCTTTCCGTTGGTCAACAACCAACCACAGCTCTCTTTAGTTCTTCACTCTCGGCGGGTGTTCCGACTCAAATTAGTTCAAATTCTTTACTCAGAAGAGTTCAGAAGAGCAAGGAATAAGATGGTCCCTTATTCACTGCGCTTTATCTTAAGCAGTGTTCCATAAGTTTAATGCTTTGGAGGGGAAACGAACAACCCTTACCTCGGACTGTATCTGTTCCTATCTCTTTAACTGGATCTCGACTGCCACGGATCATCCCATCGTTTCACCGACGAGAGATTCTTAAGAGAAGTCCCAAGGGAGATCAATTGATTAAATTCTATCTTTCTTTGTTCACTCTTACAAAAAATTATATTAGTGGCAAAGAAGGTCAGTAAAAAGACCTTTTATATTATTACTCAACCTCCTAAAGAAAGACTTGAACCGTATCTTAACATTTGCTTCAGGGTTAAAGAATGAAACTAAAAAGTTAGTGTTGAGGTACGTTCCGAAAATCCGGGAGATACCATTGTATCAGGGACTCGAGTTTGAGCCGACTTGGAAGACTGTGCATGGATGGAATGAGTACTCTGGGTACATTCAAGAGAAGACATCTGGTCTCAAGGGAGCATTTGGGCACACCGTACTCGGTACGCCCTAGATGTTATGAATAAGACTTTCACCCCTCTAGACCTTGAGTGGTTCGAGAGGCGGATCGGACCTTACCTTCCCACCTCAACAGAGATAGGTGTTCCTCGGATATCAGGTCGTCTCGCTCAGTCCCTAGAAGGGGCAGGCAAGAGAAGGATATTTGCCATTGGCAACTACATGAATCAGCGGCTTTTAGCACCAATTCATAAGTGGCTGGCTCAGGTTCTACGTACTATTCCTATCCCTGTTTGATCGGTCATTCGCTTCGGCCGTAGTGAACAGTTGCTTAGCAATGAATACATTTCTCGTAACATGGACAAAGATAAATTCTTTTTTTTTTAATTTTGTAACAGGTCAGCCTTTAGGTTATCTTGGCTCTTGGCCTTTATTCGCGCTATCTCACCACCTAGTGGTTTGGGCTGCGGCTAATAGGGTATATCCTACTCGATAAAAATATATTTAGTAAAAACATACTAGAATGGAACAATTACGCAGAGTATTCGGAGAATTAATGACATACCTTCAGCATTCACCGAATGCATCTCCCCTTATCAAACAACATACCTTCCATATCTTGAATCGTGAAATCGAAGAACAACTAAGTTCTTTGTTTCGAAGTGCGCAGTTTCCACTCCCTCCTGCTACCAATATGGAGCAGGTGGTCAATTCTTTGACGGCGAATTCGACATCACTCCCGGATCTTTATGAAACCGCCAAAAGCCTTCTCGTTCAGGGGGCAGCGAGCCCTCATTTTTCGAGTGCCTGTACGATTGTTGCACAATTAAGGTCCGGGGGCGGGTTCTGAGCAGGATGGGGACGACCTCATTTTTTTGTTAAGTTTTCCATTCTGATTAGCCAAAGCTTCGGGATTGGGTTTTTTGATATAAGATTCTTTTTATGTTAATGTGAATTGAATTAAAGTTACCCTCTTTTCTTTTTTCGGTATGCCGCTCCGCGAGCAAGGAGCGAAAGAACAAAGTGTGGTCTGTGGTGATTTCAGAATTTGCACCTATTTTTATCTATTTAGTGATCAGCCCGCTAACCTCGTTGACTCTACTCGGTGTTCCTTTTCCATTTGCTTCCAATAGTTCGACCTATCCAGAGAAATTGTTGGCCTACGAATGTGGTTTCGATCCTTCCGGTGATGCCAGAAGTCGTTTTGATATAAGATTCTATCTTGTTTCAATTTTATTTATTATTCCTGATCCGGAAGTAACCTTTTCCTTTCCTTGGGCAGTACCTCCCAACAAGATTGATCCGTTTGGATCTTGGTCCATGATGACCTTTTTATTGATTTTGACGATTGGGTTTCTCTATGAATGGAAAAGGGGTGCTTCGGATTTGGAGTAAGCACTAGTGATAGGGGGGACTACAAGCGGTACCCGGCGGAAAGGTACGAAGTTGGACTAAGGGCTTTTGGTCGATTCTGAATTGACCCATTTTGGATCGAATGTAGCCTTCAAAGGCGAGGCCCCCAAGGGGGAGAAAGAAGAGTGGGTATGTGGGCTTCTTTCGCTTGACTTTTTTTGCACTAGGTCACAACGATCTCAAAAAGGTCAAAGAAAATGGATAGGAAAAACAGTGCTCCGAAGGTGATAGCCAGAGGTCGCAGAGTCGGGTAGTTCCGCTCATTTATTTCCGTTCGAGATCCATCGTCCTCGGGAGAGAGAGAAAGTAATCGGCTTCTTGCACAACCTAGTCTGTCACAACCCCCTCAAAGAGGGCATTCGATGCATCAATGCCATTCGTACCAGCTCTTTAGAACATCGTATTTGCGGGTGAGTAACGCGTAAGAACCTGCCCTTGGGAGGGGAACAACAGCAGGAACCGGCTCCTAATACCCCGTAGGCTGAAGAGCAAAAGGAGGAATCCGCCCGAGGAGGGGCTCGCATCTGATTAGCTAGTTGGTGAGGCAATAGCTTACCAAGGCGATGATCAGTAGCTGGTCCGAGAGGATGATCAGCGACACTGGGACTGAGAGACGAAAGCATGGGGAGCGAATGTGATTAGATACCCCATCCTAGCCGTAAACGATGGATACTAGGCGCCGTGCGGTCGAGTATACACCCGGTACCCAGCTTCCCATAAACGAAACGACAATGGAAGATCCGTAGACATAATGGCCCTCATTACAGAAAGAAGGAATATGGAACTAACTAAGGATCTTAACATGCGACAGGAGACGGGACTCAAGTTCTTAGTCACCCCCGCGTACGAATAACTGCTTAGCAAACTCCAAAGCACCAACTTACGAGACTAACGATTTATCTAACGAAAAGGGAAGATTTAGTTGCGACATTAGCTCGTGATAACGCTCAGCCACCCGCATGCTCTTACTATATCTAAATCTAACTCATTCGAGGTTTCCTATATTTTCTCTTTTTCCTAACTAGCCTAGCTGTCATTTGTCCGTGTGGAATGGACAAGTTTGCTTTGACTTACTTTTCTTTTGCCTCTCAAGCAGATAAAGGTGCGCCAAGGGATGATTCTTTTCTAATAAGAATAAGGGGCACCGATTAATGGATTCGTTAAGTGACAGTCAAATAAAGGAGTTAAACCCCAGTGTCCCCCGTCTTTCCTCTGACAGAGGCTGAATCTTCTACTTCTAGCTACTCTGGGATTCCGGGAGAACCTTTTTACATTAATCCCATCCCTGGAACTCAATCTGAGTGGTTCCCCTCAATAAGGGCGAAAAGGAGCATCAGTGGATGAAAGAATGGACGAACTCCCTTTCAATTACATCGAACCTTGTTGGCCGATAACTCGATGGTATCCGCTCATGGATGGTAGTTGACTGATTGGAGTTAGTTTCAGCGTTTCTAGTAGTAGGAGTTTGTGGAACAAGTTGTAGAGATCCCATCCTTGAGTAGACGCCCGCGCTCTAATCCTTACTACAATGAAAGATCTGCTTCATTGCTATGCCCTTCGACAAGGATCTTACCTAACCCGATCTTCCAATGACTGCATAACAGCCTTAACCGTTGGACTTGTGACCGGACCTGTGGACTTCTGTTATGGCATTTTCACTCTTTAGTCAAGATCGGAGAAAGAGCA
>QFAX02000140.1:27500-39360 GCA_003412495.2 Echium plantagineum
GTGCGCTTAAAGTCTTATATAACGTATCCCGATGTTGCCATCAACAAACGTTGAATTTGAATGTGAAAAGCTCCAAATAGGCACACAGTAGTTCAGAGTAGAAGGAGCTCTAGTTGGAATTCAATAGTCTAAAAGCCCGCCCCTGAGCGCGAAGTTGGAAGAATCTATGTTGTCCTATCCGATGATGCTAGCGCAGTCAGAAGAATGGGTCAAGTGGGAATTGATTCGTTTCAGTTTTCGAAGTAAGTTCGCCAAGTTTTAGCTTTGAGCACCTTCGCTGTAGAAGCACCTCTTTCCGACGCTAAGCGCAAAAGGCACTCGAAGGAGTAGTGGGACCAACCATCACTACCATAAGGCTCTAGTGGTAAATCCTGCCACCTCAGACTCCTATTTCCCCTCACGTGTCAACAAGCAAGTTGGGTGCTCTCCCGTAACGTGGTAGGACTCTGTTGCAGGTCTTGACGTTGGCTGATTAAAAAAGGCATCCTCGTCGCATCAAAGCCCGCCCGTTTCTTCTTCCATTTCACAAAGAAAATGGGAGTGGTTTCAGCCCCTTCTCCCATTTATAATGTTAGGCGAGGTACCTTCTGCTCTCTTCGATTTAGCAAGCAACTGAGTGCCTTCTGCTCCTTGGTCTATTGTCTATCGATGTCCTGCCTCACCTCACTTTAGTGCTTGAGTTAGTTGATAGAGATCTGTACTGTGGGAATAGGCCACTTCTTGGCAAGTTCGGAAGCTTTGGTGAGAGGGGAACTAATGCTAATGGTCTCGGATATGGCTCAGAGTACTGCCTCGCTTAGTCCAGCTGAGCTCTACTATTAACTAATGAGATAAAAAGAGTGTATGCGAGTAAGTGCGAAAGGAAGAGCTAATTCGTCTAAGAGAGAAGATCTGTTGCTCTGAGGTCTCTGTTCCCGGTTGAATCCTTAGCTGTAGCTCAGCAAAAAGAATCAAGAGATTCGGATGCTTAAGACATGCATCTCGCTAATAGAGTTTAAGATTATAGTCTCAGCTGGACTCTAACCACCGATGGCAGTGACAACTACCGAGTCTATTATTGGCTGTACTATCACCACCAATGACAGTGACAGCCAAAGATTCCATGATCAGATTTGACCTACCATAGTGCCAGGGCCCGCCGGGGCTTTGGGTTGAATGCAGACCTTATAGCTTCTTTATTGACCTTAAATATACATAAAATCTACAAAATCTCTATAAAGGTATATTCGATTTCAACTATATGTATTACGTAGATCCATTATTTCCTCTTCAAATTCACCAGGCCGTCACGCACCCTTTCTCTTGATTGATCTGGCACGTCGTGCAACTCATACTGTCCTTGAACGATAGAAGTAAAGCGGCATCCACAAAGGGTTTACCTGTGTCGCTTTGTGGAAGTACAACCAACAAGGCCATTTCCCTACCTTGTTCTTATCCTTGATCTGGTAAAGAAAAGCTTCCTTGATGTGACGAAAACTAGAAATTCTTATCTAGAAAAGGATGGTTCGAAGTTCACCGAGCAAGGTGGAGTGATTCCAATTTCCAAGCATGACGGAATAAAAGTCTGCATCTGAGATGAGTTTGTCTTGCGCGCTAGAATGAATCTTACGTCTAATCGTTGAGGTTACCGAAAAAACTTCCAAGAGGTTAGGAACCATTCTTCTTATAGGAATTTATAGAAAGATTAATGGATAGAAAGGTTGGATGCGCCTTATCCGGTCTTGTCTTTTTCCTGCCCACTTTTATTCTATCTTGGGTACTTCACTGCCAGTTATGCCATTACCAAGCACGCAGAACAAGAGGCTATATGGTTAGCACAATATGAAAAGAAGCTAGAAAGAAGTCAATAATAAGAGTTCAAACAGCCTCTTCTTTCTTATTTAAAGGGTGGAGTTGACGCTCTATACTTCAGTTTCGAATGAATGCCGGAGGAATCAACCTTGACTGATCAAATACGGTAGACAACTGAAGACGATGACGCGCATCTTCCTTTTTATGTTTCCGCTGTTCAAAAATATATACCCGAATAAAGGTGAAAGGGCTACTCTTAGTCGTTTAATTACATCAACCCTTTCGAACCAGATATGGAATGACCTTAAAAAAAGAAATGCTATTTTGAAACCGATAACTCGATGGCAGACAGAGCAGCAGCCTTCCATCCATCGGAAAATCTGCTCCCGTGCAGACGCCGGTATGCTTAACAATAAGATCTATTCTTGAAAACCTGGAAGTTAACCAGTGAGACTTCACATAGCTCTTGTGAGGGTTCGCCATTTCTTAGTGCTGTAGAGTTATCCCATGGGATAAGGAAAAGGAGGCTTATAGATTTGAGCTAGACCTGTTAACTTAACTGAACGAAGTGGTCAAACCACCTTCTCTATATTCGAGTTTGATACCCACTTCCCCTCCTTGAATGTCTTTAAGCCTACTGAATACCCATGAAAGGGACTTTGCTTCTGTTTAATATGATTCCTATACCCTGGCTGGAACTAAAAATTAATGTACACCGCCCACTAACCATCTGGTAAACCTAAGGATATTCTGCTTCCTTCCAAGCCCAAAGTTCAAAAAAGGAAAATGCCTTCTTCTTACTATCTATTAAAAGTATATTCTCAATTGGCTCTGTGTCGCTGCATGGAAAGCGGTAGACTGGTGCTTCTATCCAGTGAAGCACGAGAGCCTCCCTTCTTAGGCATTCACTATAAGGCTAAACGTAAGACTAAGTCATCTAATATAGGAAAAGAAAGAGGTAGAGGTATCAAACAAAACATATGTTGATTGAAAGGAAAGAGTAATAAGTTTTTCTTAGGGAGAAAACTCTTGATACAGTCAACTACAACTAGTGAGGAAGGGAATGGGAAGTGGAAAGAGGCATGAGCTCCCCCAGAGAGAGCGTTTGAGAGAGACATGAGGATTTGCTCTAAAAGCTTTCCTACACTCGTATTATCAAAGGACTATAGGTTGAGGATCAAATACTAAACAAAAATAGGGGGTTGCTACAGCCGATCCTGATGCTGAATGCATTTACTTAATCCCATGGCTTCCTTCGATTCTTTCAAGTACTCTTTCTTTCATTAGACAAGTAAAAGGCAAACTTAGACAAAGAACAATTAGTCAGGACAGAAGCGACTCTCTATCCGTTTAAACCAGATTTCCTTAGTCTTAGGCTTCAAGCCGTCAAGTCAAGTACCAAGTGTTGAAGAAGAATTCACACTACTGATATCAAAGCCATTTAGGTAAGGACTTATTTTGAATCTAGTTCGTCTTTATTTCTAGTATCTATAATCAGAAATCCCCAGTCTTCCAGATCCGCTTCTTGCTGTCCTTCCTTTTGCAAGATCAGGTATTAGATGCGGCAAATAAAATAGGGAAAAGGGGTCAATGTCGGATTGAATCGCCGAAGAAGGAAGAAGGGCTAAGACGAATAGATATGAATCTAGGAATTAGGTCTTCTCCCCTTACCTTAGTCAGACTGGCATGAAGGTAACCTTCGTGCTTCTAAGTTGACTGAGAATACGTTCAAGGAAAAACAAACTAAAATTCCCCCTTTTCAGTAGATGAGATTAGGATGAAAGGGCTTTCCTTCATTAACATTCAGTGAAGGTGCATAGCTTCTTTGAATGTCCTGCTGATTGACTATTACATCGAGGGACGGGACTGATCCTGAAAGAGAGGTTTTTTTCTGGTTATGAGCTTAGATTGAAAAGCAAGTCGATGATGCCATAAGTAAAACTGGCGGGTGAGGCGAGAGTCCTTCACTGCACTCACTGGAGAGAAGGGATCATATCCAATCTAGTTGTAAGGTCTTATCCCCTTATTAGTAGCCGAAGTGTAAGCCGGATAATGTTGGAAAAAACTTTAACATGTTTAATAAGCCTTAGTCGACCTTCGGAGGACAACAATTTTGTCCAACCAAAGATTCTATTTTTCATTTTCTTCAGTAGAGGAAGGTTCTCTCTTTATTCTATTGAGGGACAAGAAAACATCCAGGTACTAAATAGGAAAACTACCTTTTTTGATTCCTCTTCAATGATCAGGGATTTCTGCGAGGAGCTCTGTTAGAGAGGAAGCACTGGCTCTTATCGAAAAATTGACCTTTTGTTTTGGCCATTACAAGATTACAATCAGCTTCTTACTTGTTTCCAGAAAGATTTGAAGCTTCTTAAGATTCAGTTTCTGGCTATTAGATAATATTATAACATCGTTCGCAAAGAGAAAGTGGGAGAGGGCACGATCTCGAAGCATGGAAAGGTCTTATCATTTTCAATGATACCAACTCCTGTAGGCCTCGGCTTAGCACTTCTTCAGCTAAAATAAACATTCTCTATTTTGAACCCTTGTCACAACCCTCGATCACTTGGAAAGTACCCATGTGGCACACCATCCACAAGCACTCCAAAGTGTTCGTTACATAAACATCCATTTAAAAAATTACGCCATTTCTCACAAAAGCCCATTCGATCCAAAAAGATGCTTTGCCATATCCTGACTTTCTTTTTACCCCCCCCATCCCTCCTATTAAGCCTTTAGGCAAAAATCCCCTATCACTTGTTGCCACCTCGTGAGCCAAGGAGATCTTATCTACAATAGTGAGTCCTTTAACAAATAACAACAAAAGCTCCTTTTTTTTCAACAAAATGATTTTAGGGAGAATCAAACTCATTCTTCGAGCTAGATCCTATTTTTTTAGAAAAAGTGACAAAGCTCTCCTTCATATATCCCATAAATAAAGGTAAGTCGGAATTGGTGAAAGTGTGAAGGACTTTAGACTTTGGGAATCGGAATAAGGGCAATTCAATTGGAATTCAAACTTAGGGCTTAACAGCGCCTTCAGCAAAGAAATGGTGAACCGCCTTGATCAGGTCGTCTTCCAACAGTGAGAATAAAAAGACATGGGAATCCATAAATTGAAAGGATAGGGGCGGCACAGCCCCCAACCAAGGGAGTGGTTACGTTCAGTATGTTCTCCCTTAGTCCCGACATGCTATGGTGCTCTGGGGCCGTCTCGCGAAGATCTTCGATCCGAACCTTCGCATCTACTCTCTCTTAGAGTATGAACCAGGCCTTCGCTACTGCTCAACCTCGCTATCGCATTGATTCTTGCCGGCCCTTCAAGATTTTAATTCCTTATTAAGATCGAGATCTTGTTCCATTAGACCCAGTTCGGTCAGATCAGTTCCATAATATAGCTTGCCCGGACCGGGCTTTCAGTCTTTGGTCGGGCCGGCCGTAATGAATGATCGTTGTTCGGGAACAAAACAATAAGACTTAAGGGTTTCGCTATCGTTCTTCGCCTAAAGACGTAACTTCGCTCTTCGATCCGTCGCTATTGCAAGAATATAGCGATCTTTGAGCTATGGCTCAGCTGCTTCGCGTATTACACCGTAGGGGCATACTGCAAGAGCGTAGGTGAGTGATAAGCGTAGGAGGCGTGCCCGAAGGGAAGCGGCAGCAGTGTGATTCCAGGTGCCGTCGCTAGATTGAGATCTGCAGGGTGGCGGGAACTTCGACGGCCTTGTATCAGGTAAAGCCACCGGAGGTGAAAAGGTAGGCTTAGTAGGGCTCGAACCTACAATATCACCGTTATGAGCGGTACGTTTCAACCAATTAAACTATAAGCCGCTACTCTACATGCAATTCGCTCACTTCGGGAAGAGCGGACGGAAAGAGGAGGCCTTTGCTCTATCTGCTTCTTCTTCTTCCCAGGAATGAACAAATAAAAAAAATAAGAAAATCTTTTTTTATCAATTTTTTTTATTATTGTTTATAATATATAATATATAATATATTATATATTATAAAATAATCTAATTGTTGCAAGCGGCCCTTTCGCGACTCAAATTGCCGGTACGCTTTCCGGCTCGCAACGGCTCAAACGGGCGGGAGCTCTCTATTTGCTTGCAATGCCGGCTGTTCGCGTTTAGTTAAAAGTAGAAGGTTAGGCCGACTACTTTAGTAGAGCTACACCTAAAAAGGTTTTTCCTACCTCTTCCCCTTTCTGTCAATGTTGCCAATTCCCATAAGACTAATGTACCCTCGTGTATACAGTTGTCCAACTACTTTCTTCCTCCGACTTCTTTAGCCACTTCGGCATCTGTAGTATTCGGAAAGCTTGCTTCGCGGCGGAGCATTTAGCAATGCCAGCAGCCTGGTGAAGGCTGGCTGTCTGAGGACAGGTTAAGGCAGGGCCTACTGGGCTTGCTTCTCATGAGATTGGGTGAGGGAATCGGAAAGGGGCTCCTAAACCGGGCGGGCGGGCTTTTGGACACACGGAAAGGGGGAAGTGGGTGGAGGGGGCTTCTCAGCTAGAGTTGGGGTGGGGTCGCTATAGTGGCTAGGGTGAGTCTTCCTACACGGCTGGACGCTCGGTTCTAGACAAAGCAGCGCGGGTTACCATCACATCTTTTCCGATAGACTCGAAACTCTTCATAGTCAGTCGGGATATCAAATATTATCTCAAAAAGAGACAGACCAGAGATGACAGAGGAAGGTATTCGGTTTAAAAGAAATATGGCAGGAACTGCTTCAGTCCAAATTGACTAAGGACAGAAGCAAGCTACAAGCATTAGCAACCGCAAAATCGAAATAAAAAAGAAAAAGAAGCAGCGAAGAAAACAAGACACTAAGTTGTTGCGCTAACTCACTAGCGCTAGCGCACTACGGCTTTCAGCGTCCTGCAGGTCCCGTTATTCCCTCCGCCTTACACGGACTTCAAAGAGTACCTAAGGCGTATTAGTGGTTTATTTTCAGGATTTTTTTTTACCGTAGCTTTTAGACAGCTCGTCTGGACTTGGCTTTGACCGGTCGATCCCGCTTAGTACCCCCCTCTTACAAGGATTCGGCGCCTCCACTTGATGCTTTACGCCCACTCTTCGTTCAGGCAGCGCTCCTCGGGTATGTCTTGCCAATCGCCAAAGCGGTGCCACTTCCATAATTTGATGCGGCCAAGCTCGGGAACCGTCCCTTTAGTGAAAGGGTACAAGGCTCTATCCCACCCCGGGACGAAGAGAAAGAGAGGGGGAAGGCCCAATTTCCGAGTCAGCCTGAGTTCCATTAGTCCCAGTCCCAACACTAAACTTGAAGCTTGGAGCGAAATAAAAAGGAAAACAATCGGAAGAGCTCACAAAGACGTGTCCAAATTAGCTACCCCGATTCATGAACAGATGCATTCTATACGCAATGATAAGATCTTTCTGGTACGGCAGTTTCCAATGTAGAAGAAAAGCTCAAGTCTGTCCTATCATCGGTCGGGAAAGCCCTCACTCTGCAAGCACTGTGCCCAACGTTGATGAATCTTCTATCAGGTTTGATTTAGACCCTGATGAACCTGGCACCTCTCTTCCAGAAGCAGAAGCTAAGGAAAATTGGATGGGATGACTCTATCTATGGGCCCACTCCATTTCAAAGATGAGTGTGCGTAGAGATGACTTCTGTCAATAGGCAACTGCCACTCTATTATATACGCAACCTAACTCCAGTAGCCGTCGTAGTTGAGGACATAGCTACGAGAGAAGAGCAAGAGGACCTTGCCCATGTATTTACCTTTATCAAGCTGAGGCGCAAGTCCAATCCGAATAAGCTGTGAATTGGCTTTCTCTCTTGGTCTACGATATTGGGCTTTCGGGAGTTTGAAACAGCCTTTAGAGGGGCATGACAGCAAATAGGGACTACCTACATGGATGAGTTATCACATTATTCACCCTTTCCCCTAACTCCCGGGCTTGACCGCTCCTGAATCCAAGACCTTTGATTACTTAGATGACTTTTTTTTAAGATAAAAGTGTGATCCATTTTTTTATGCTTGTTCCTTAAGTATAAAACGGTCCATTTGTTCCTGAATAGCTTCTTTCAAAAGGGCTTCTGCTTCCTCAGTAAATGTCTTAGTAGAAGATATGATTTCTTGGAACTGAGGTTTTCTTCCTGACCCATAGAGTGAGATACCTCCTTCTAAAAGCTATGAGGTTAGGATTGATACTACGATTTCCCCTGGTCTTTCTCTTTTTATGAACGAACTGTGGCATTAACAAAGCATCAAGGGAGACCTTTCCTAGTGCTAATCACATTTCTTTCGCTCTTTCTCCTTTACAGGAGGAATTCATCTATTTCTTGATTGGGCTTAGTGGGAAGACAGCACCGAATCCGACGGGCACGGAAGAAGAAGAAAGGGGAAGGGATGAATGACTAATTCGATCTCTTCCATTGAGGGATAGCACCTAAAGTCAGAATGAGATCTCTTTCTTCTTGCAGGTAGGTCTCTTATATAATATAACGGCTGCTAATAGGCCTCCTTGAAGCCTTGCTTACTTTACCAGGGTCAGTTGAACTTACAAGCGGTACTGTCCTCACCTCACCACCCAATTCAGATTATACGGCAACGTGATAAGCGTCGTTTCTCATTTTATAACGAGTTAGTTTGTGTCAGGTCTTCGAGGTCCATTCAATGCGTTTCTAAGCATGAAACTTGGCCCAGGAACAACATGAAAATGGAACTGGAAATAGGTAGCTCACCGTTCTAAGACAGTGATGGGAGTGAGGTGACCAGCTCTGCGTCGGGCACGAACGGAGTTAGCTCCTCTGTTCAAATCAAGAGGCAAGTGCCAAAACACTGGGACAATAATAAGGGCTTTTGGCAAAGCAGCTCTTAAGTTAGTTGTAAATTGGAGGCGGAACGATAGAGCTATCCCCCTCATGTAGGTGGGTAGGTCGAACTTCTCTATTTCCCTGCTAGTGCATTATTTCCTTTTCTCTGTTTAAGTCCCTTTTCCCTCTTCTCTTATTCATGTGCTCGTGTGTTCTTGTTATCAAGGATTGTCATCACCAGGTTGAGTCTCTATCTTTGTCCTCATAGTAGTCTATTTCCGGATGTTTTGTGTTGTAAGCACCTGTTCGCAATGTAGAAGTCAAGGAAGGTGCACATCCATCAGACTCAGGAGTCAAGTATGAAAAGTCTGCAGTGCTCTCTCTCGCATCTAGCAATGGTTCGAATCGTGAAGACGAAGACAGGGTTGGGCTGGAAGGCAGGTGAGGAAGGAAGAGAGTGCCCTTAGAGAATTAGAATACCGGAGCTTGCCATTAGTGCAGCGCTTATTGAAACACTAGCTAGAAGATAAAAGAAAAAGCTGCTCTACTTAACCCCAACCAACAACTGTCATCACGTAATCCTGTCGATTTGTGTCCGAGCGATAGATAAGCAAACGAGCGTCCCAGCAGAAGAAGAAGCCCTTTTTCCAATAGTTACATCTATCCCACTAGGGGATGAATTTGAATAAGAGAAAAGATCTACAACCTAGCAAACTAGCTTATATTGTCCTTTTTTTCCTACCATTCTTCCTGGTGCTCTCACTTCTCGGACTAGTACAGGTCCAAACCAAAAGACAGCTCTAAGGATCAGGAGAGAAAGCAGGTCAACGATCAATCACCCCCTACCTCTCTCTGCTCGTGGGTCTCTTTACTTCCTTTCTTGTCCGATCTTATCTGTTAAGGCGCAATTCAAGAAAGATGGACCGTCTTCTATTTGATCTTAGATGCTAATCGTTTGAAAGTCATTCGGAGTTCAGTGAAATGCCATTTTCCAATTCCAAGCCTTCGGACAAAAGGATCCGTTCCTTCCCCATCTATTCCAGAGGAAGAGCCAGATGGAACCTTGTGAAGTAGCACAAGAAGTTCCATATATTCCGGCAGCAGTTGCTTGAGCGGGTTCTTCTCTTGTTTATATCGATATCCGCTAGTTAGCAGCACCTTTGACTAACAATACCTAACTAAAGCAAAATCAAAGCGGTTGGTCGAGTAAAAGCACGAGTTCCAGTAGACCCCTACTAGTACAGTCAGTCTCTTTACCGGATTAGGAAGCAGAGGTAGTAGCAGCAGTAACACTGTACATCAACAGGTTCTATCCCGATCTGCTTTCGGTTTAGTAATCTTTCACTATTCAAACGATTTCGTTTGTCAACCGCTCATGCTTTTACGCTTTGTATCGGAACTCCGAATTGGATTTCTTTCTACTTTGTTCTCTGTTCGTTTCGGGTACTCGCTCTGCTAATTGGTATGATAACCAGTAAAGGGAGGGAACATAGTCATCTTAGCCAGAGCACTCTAAACCGGAACAGCAAGACCAACGGACATGACCAAAAAGGCCTTGTCACGAGCCGGTCTGTTCACAAATAGGATGTTAGCTCTTTTGCACGAATCTGCTCTTATTGAATCCCCTTCTATTGAAGAAGATGGAAACAAATCCCCTGCTCTAAGGAACAGACTATAGCAAAAGCCGAAGGAGATGCGAATGCAGATTCGAAGGTGGTTGCGTCAGGAGCACGTCTGGTGCTATCGTATATAAGAAAACTACTTCTTTTAGGGCGGATTCATTCAAACAAAACGGTTTTGGGAATGTTCGGAAATCATCTCTTATCACATTGCTTTCTTGATGGGCCCATGCTGCTTATCGATAACCATTTGTACAACATCTTCCTCTTTTATGTTCCATTTCGCTTTAGCTGCTAAATTACTCCATCGGTTAACAAAGGGAATTCTTTTTTAACCGCATTTTGAATTCACCAGATCGCAGAGATCGGGGGATGTTTCACCTAGTGCAACTACGATCTGTCAATCACATCGTCAAAACTACGTAGAGCATCAAGGGGGAGAGGTTAGTTCCACTTGAGTGCTTTCCCTTCTAATGACTTCTGATAAAGGTGGAAAAATAACCCAGACTGGGAATCAATGCCTCAGAAATCCCCACAGAAGGACAGCAAGTGATGATAGGGGTCGCCGACCCTACTAAACTTCGCTATCTTGAACCCTTCCGGCAGAGCTACATCTGGATGTCGGAAAAATCCTTTCATCTGAGTTTCCTCCCGTATTGGTCTGTTCTACTGCAGCTTGTATCATTGCCTCAATCTCTATCTTTCTGAGAGGCTTCTCCATGGAGACCACAGAGCGATCATAGTCTAACTCTGAAATAGGAGATTCATAAGCGAATCGCTTTCGAGGCCTCTCGGATTGCCCATTCATGAAATAAGGTGCAGGAGAGGAGGGTTCCTCAAATGTCCAACTCGATTTGGACTATGAGAGAGCTAGACAGCGGAGATGAAAGGTTTGCGAGGTTGGCCATTCCCTTCTTTCTTGGTTGAGGATAGGTGAGCGCATGCGGTTACTTCCGAACGAACCGGTCGATGGCAAGCTTTAGCTTAGCTGGCTAGCGGAACAGAAATAGGTTAATGGGCTCTTAAGGCTTGGGATTTATCCGATAGGAAACGAGCAGATGGCTCCTCTTCCGCGGTTCTTCGCCTCCACCCGCGAATGGTTTAATTTTTTGCTGGTCTTACAACAGGATTCTCAACCCTTCCTAATGAGTCAGGTGTGCATTCTTTTCAAAATGAATCTCAGATGTCTTATTAGTAATTTATAGATCTTAGAGTCATATGAATCAGGTTCCTCCCCGCATTCTCCGGTCAAGAACTTCCCTGCCTTATTGATCTAGTAAGGAGTTAGACAGTTACGGCCCCCAGGTCCCATTAAAAAGGATCAAATCTTAGCAGCAAAGACAAAGAGAGTGTGACATGCGTACCCAAGTCGAATCGAGCCCTACCGAATGCTCTCTTTCTATCTATGCTACATCTCCCATGAACGAGGGAAAGACTTCACGTACTAAATAGTTGTTTACCAAGCAAAGTTGTACCGGGATGGATGAGAACTGGAATGAGCTCCATGGGGAGCTTACACCTGCGCTTAGGAGCAGAATCCTGTTCTGACTGACCCTACCATGATTGAATAACGGAGCTATGCCATGGAGGAGGAGTCTTTCTTGGAGCATGCGTGGAAGAACTACAAGGCAGCTGCCTTGGCTAATCTACTTGCCCGTTGC
>QFAX02000141.1:0-41685 GCA_003412495.2 Echium plantagineum
AAAAAAAAGACCCATTGGAATACTAAGTTGCTCCAATAGAAAAAGCTCATTTCCTGGACTCCATACATCTGATTGCATTATTTTTCTTCCTCAAATCCAGGGGCGGACCAAAGGGGGGTGGGCACCGGCCCCCCCTAGATTTTCGGTATCGTTATATCTATATACGATTTTTTGAATTTTTGTGATATATACACTAAAAAGTGTAAGTAAACTAAGTAGAAATGTAGCTTAGTTAGTTAGAACCTTCCTTTATTGGGTAGAGGTCATGGGTTCAAGCCCTCCAAGTTCATTTTAATATTTTTTTATTTATTTTGACCCCCCTATTTTATTTTTCTCGAAGTTGGCCCCTCTTCATTTTCGTCCTGGTTTCGCCCCTGCTCAAATCATGCATCAATGTCGATTGATGCTCTCCTCCATGGTCCTCTTCGTTTAGTAATGGACCGCTGCTACCTGCTTCGAATATATGGTATCCATAATTCCTCCAAACGATTCTTCCCCAACTTTCCATTCAACTTGAAGCCCATATACACCAGCTCTCAAGTCCTTTCATTGTACAGTTATATCAATTGTAACTACACATAAAGTACATATATATTATAAACTGTATATTCAATTATACTTCATTAAACTTTATTATACATTGTTATAATCGATTAAACCGAAACTAGAAAGCCCTAAATTGTAACTACACATAAAGTACATATACATTGTTATACTTCATCATACTTTATTGGCTTTTTTTTCATCTGGGCACCTGAACTTCTGATTTTATAACAAATAGGCACCTGGTGAACTTTTTATAACAAGTAGGCACCTAAGACCAAAATTTGGCACCTGAACTTTTGGTTTTCTCTTTTTTCAGATTTTAAACATTTAGATGGAGGGCAATTTAGACAGATCACATCATAAACTAACTAAAGCAAAGATCTTAACCCAACCTCTACCCACCCATTTAACCCAACCCCCATTAATATCTATATTAACATCAATTTTTGTTCAAAAAACAATATTAAAGTACCAAAAGAACAAACTTTACACATACATCTATAATTTTTAATGCAAATTTAGCCACATATCCATAAAAATCTTAGGAAAGATTCAAACTTTTTAGAATAGATTCAATCTTTTTAGAAAGGCTTTTTTTCATCTAGGCCCCTGAACTAATTAAAAGTTCTCAAATCAGCCCTTGTGACCTTTTTTTCCCAAATAGGCTCTTAGATCTCAAAAATGGCACCTCAACTTTCATTTTTCACACTTTTATTTACTTTTTCAGATTTTTTACTTTTTAAAATCCTTAACTCAAGGGCAAGTTAGTCATATTGAAAATATGAGTTTTTGGAGGGAAATATTCGAGAAAAGTTCAGGTGCCATTCCGGGAAAAAAACATTTAAGCGCCAAAATTGAAGAAAAAGTTCAGGTGCCAGACAAAATTTTTTTTTTTACATTCTCGTATTTGAAACTCGAAATCAATTTTATACTCGAGTTGTATTCGATATTCAGATTCGATTTTTTAGATTAGAAATATATTGAAATTTTTAAAAGATAAATATAATTATTAATAATAACTTAAATTTTTTTTAAAAAAACCCTCCAATAACTTAATTTTTTTAAAAAAACCACCCCCACCCCCCCCCCCCCACACACCTGCGAACTAGCCCCTTCCCCCTCCTCCCTCCCCCCACATGCGAACCAGCAGCCCCCCCACCCCCGCCATCTCCACCTGCAAACAGAAGCCCCCCACCCCCCCCCCCCCCCCACATATGTGAACCAGCAGCCCCCCCACCCCCACCTGCGAACCAGCCCCCCCTCCTCCCTCCCTTCCCCCACCTGCGAACCAGTAGCCCCACCCCCCGCCATCTCCACCTGCAAACAGAAGCCCCCTTCCCCCCCACCCCCCACATCTGTGAACCAGCAGCCCCACAACCACCCTACCATCTCCACCTACAAACAGAAGCCCCACCCATGCAACAGCCCCCGACCCCCTCCCCCACGCACCTGTAGAGTGCAACATCCCCCCACCGCGCTCCCCACGCACCTGTAGGGTGCAACAACAATCCCACCCCCCTCCCCCGCAACCTGCAGGGTGCAACAACAACCCCACCCCCCTCCCCCGCGACCTGCATTCTTGAAAAATTGGTTTTTCATTTGGGTTGGAAAAAGATTGGATTTTTGTTATTTTGTTGAAGAAAAGATTCGATTTTTGTTGGGTTTGAGGGAATAAATGTTGACAAAGTTTGAAAGGAAGAGTAATAGAGTGAAATGATTGAGTTTTCATAGCAAAAGGACATGGAAGAAGAAGAAGAATTGTGAGGAAATCGGTAGAGAAATGAAGGAAGAAGAAGAAAGGTGGGGTGGGTGTGGGGGTGGGGGTGGGGGTAGGGTTAAAGGTTGAAGATGAAGTTTTTAATAGGTTGGGTTAAATATTTAAGGTTGGGTTAGTTTATAATTAGGTTGAGTTAGTTTTAGATGTGATTAGACTAATTTGCCCTCTATCTAAAATTTAAAATCAGAGAAATTTTTTTAAAAAAAGGTTCAGGTGCCATTTTTTGGGTCCAAGGGCCTATTTGGGAAAAAAAAAGGTCATAAGGGCTGATTTGGGAACTTTTAATTAGTTCAGGGGCCTAGATGAAAAAAAGCCTCTTAGAAAAGATTCAAACTTTTTAGAAAAGATTTAAACTTTTTATAAAAGATTCAAAGTTTTGTTCAAAAACATTCAAATAACAAAAATACAATACATATAAAGTACATAACTATCAAAATACATCATTTTAAATTAACTATATTGAAAAACGTGATTTTAAGTCAACTAAATTAAAAAAGATTTAAACTTTTCAAAGAAAAACAACTTTAAAGGACCAAAGCATTTATAAAGAAAAGTAAAGATGACGATTCCGGTGAAGATGGTGGGCTGCGGGGCGGCGGAATGAGAGAGAGCGAGAGAGAATTTGAAATGAAGAGAAGAAAATCCTCATCTTAACTGGACAGGTTGCATATGAGCGACTACCGAACCTATGTATGTACTGTGGTTTCATGGGACATTGGGTTAGACACTGTCCCAAGCTACCGGAATGGGCGGACCCGACCAAAAATCATCAATACAAAATGTCGATCAAGGCCCCGATGGAGAAATCATGGGTTCTTTTTAGCCTCTATGAAGATATGGACATCCCGGTCAGGCCAGTGACCACCCATCAGCCAATATCACCACGGTGCCCCCTGGCTTCGAGCCCTCTACAGCTGGAAGTTTGGCAGTAATGGGGGTATCGGTGACGGGCAACACCAGCAAGGCAGGGGGCTATTCTGGAGAGGAGATGGATCATGGAGAGTCAAACGTATTCAATGCTAATAATGGGGAAGATTTGAATTTGCCATTTAAGACGATTCAATACCATGCAATGATTGATACTAATGAGTATTTGACTGAGACGACGGTTACGGGATTAGGAGGGCAAGCATTTATGAATGGAGTTACACCACTGGGTCAAACAACCAATCAAGTCGCACTAAGGGATAACGGCTCCCCCAGTTTAATTGTCAACTTCTAGGACATTCAAAACGATATTAATAGGGAGCCCAATCCAATATGTCATGAGATTAGTCTCAAGGAGGGAGAAAGTATAACGGGAGAGGCGTTGGGACATAATGCACTGCGTACTACAAAGAATGGGGGACCGCAATTATTGGACATGCACAAGGAGCAGGGTACGCTTGATGAGGCTCTTTCTTTCTTCAACGTCCGGGACCTCGCCGTTGCACGGGGAGGGGAAGCTCAAAGGCACAGGAAAGGGAAGGAGCCGATGATCATTAAGACGCCGACGAAGAAGAGGCACCACCCCTACAGTAATGAAACCAAGGGCGCCCCGAGTAAGAAACATCCATTTCCGAACCATGGATTTGGTGTCTCTGAGACGGGGCAGGAAACGGCTAAGGCTGCTCAGCAGCCTAGCCGATCCCTATGAGTATCTTGTCATGGAACTGCCGGGGCCTGGGACATCCCCGCGCAGTTCGAGCACTAGCGGACCTTGTGCGTCAGAAGAAGCCAAGCATAATATTCTTAATTGAGTCAAAATTGTGGAAGTCCGAGTTGCAGTCTGTACAAATGAAAAAAAACCTACCTCAAGCGGTAGGTGTTAAGGCCGAAGGTAGGAAAGGGGGCCTGGCCCTTTTATGGGATCGACAGTTAGTAGTGGAGGTTTTATCATATTCCTCGCATCACATTGAAGTTATTATTCAAGAACCAGGCATGGAGCCTTGGCGTTTCGTAGGGTTTTACGGTCACCATGAAGTAGGAAAGCGGAGATTGTCTTGGTTATTACTTAGATATTTGAACGATAAATGTAATATTCCTACAATGTATGTCGGTGACTTTAATGAAATTTTATTTTCTTACGAGCATGTAACCTCTAGACGATCCAGACCACAATGGCAAATTAACAATTTTAGCCGTGTGGTCCAGGACTGTAGGCTTGTTGATCTAGGGTATATAGGATACCCATACACGTGGTGTAATAACTTTGTCTCCCCATACTCTACCAGAGCTCGACTGGACAGAGGCTTTGCCCATGAGGAATGGCTCAAACGATTTCCTCATGCTTAAGTTACACATCTGACTACTAATAGTTCAGATCATGTGCCACTACTGATAGAAAAGGGGGCTCAGGTGCCTGGCCGTTTGAATCGAAAGCCCAGATTCCGGTTTGAAACGAGTTGGAGCTCGTATCCGGAAACACATGAGGTTGTGCAAACAGCATGGGAAAAGGATAAGCATCCAGACCCGGGGCAACGGGTCTTCAAAGCCACCCAGAATAGTCGGCTAGGACTACTGCAATGGAAGCGGGAGAGATTAGGCAACGTGCCACGCCTAATCCAAACGAAGCAGAGTGAGTTGGATGCCCTTAATCAAGGCACTATAACTCTGGATTCAAAGCTGAGAGCTGTGAAGGTGGCCAAAGAGATAGACACACTCCGAGATACAAATGACACCTACTGGCGTCAGAGATCAAGAGTGGAATGACGAGTTAAGGGTGATAGGAATACGGGGTACTTCCATGCTCTGGTTGTCCAGAGAGGTAAGCAGAGTACGTTCTTGGAACTAGTGGATGACAATCAAACGGTGACTTCAGGGGAAGACGGAATCCGGGAGTTAGCTGTGGCTTTCTATACCAAGCTATTTACATCAGAGAGCCATTCTCCAGGGATTAATCTGGACCAGATTGCAAATAAGTGCCTGTCGGGGGGGCTAATCCGACAACTAGAAATGCCATTTGTGGAGAGTGAAGTTAAGGCGTGGTTGTTCGCCATCAATGGGAACAAATCACCAGGGCCAGATGGGATGTCCAGTGCTTCTTCAAAACATACTGGGCAATAGTGGGGGACGATCTCACAGGAATGACACTGAATTTCCTTAACAATGGTGTCATGTTGAGGAAATTGAGGAAATTCAATTTCACCCTGATCACCCTGATCCCAAAGGTACCATCACCGACTCATATGTCTCAGTTTAGACCCATAGCCCTATGTAACACTGTGGCTAAGGTCATGGCTAAGGTGTTAGCCAATAGGCTTAAAAAATGTCTCCCCACCATTATCTCAGAAACCCAAAGCGTCTTTGTGCCTAATAGGTTCATAACATATAATGTCCTTCTATCTTATGAATTACATCATATTATAAAACATAAGAAGAAGGGGAGGGAGTGTTTTATGTCGGTCAAGCTCGACATGATGAAGGCGTATGACCGTATTGAATGGGGCTTCCTGAAAGCGATGCTGCTCAAATTAGGATTTGGTTATCGATGGGTTAACCTTATAATGGAGTATGTGGAGACAGTCACGTATGCCGTCACTATCAATGGGGCACAGTCACAGTTCTTCCAACCTGGAAGGGGACTCCGGCAAGGAGACCCTCTATCCCCTACCTCTTCATCATCTGCACGGAGGGTTTTATAAGTCTCCTCAATGCAGCCGGACTAAATGGGGATATTCAAGGTATTAAGCTGGGATACGACACGGCTAGTTTTACCCATCTCATGTTTGCGGACGATACACTTTTATTAGGGAAGGCAACCCAAGAGGAGGCTCTCACTTTTAAAAGGGTCCTTGCTCAATATGAGACGTGGTCGGGGCAACTGGTCAACCCACAAAAATCAGCAATCCAATTGAGCCCGAATACTCCGAGCTCTACCAGAGCGTCAATATCGGGGATTTTAGGAATGCCCGAAGTCGACACTCATGGCAAGTACCTTGGACTTCCAACAGCCTTAGGTACATCTAAACAAGAAATCTTCTCGTCTATAGTCTCTAAGGTGCAACAGAAGGTCGACAGTTGGAAGTCCAGGCTTCTATCTAAGGCAGGTAAAGAGATTTTCATTAAATCGGTGTTACAGTCCATCCTCACATATACAATGCAAGTCTTCTTGTTGCCTATACATATTTGCAACAAGATAGACTCTATACTATCAAATTATTGGTGGGGTAACAATGATAAAAATACAAGAGGTATACATTGGGCATCTTGGAAGCATCTTTGTAAGCCTAAAGAAGAAGGAGGTCTTGGCTTTAGGGACCTCAGGTTGTTCAATATTGCACTATTGAGCAAACAAGTCTGGAAACTGATCTCTGAGCCGGAGGGTCAACTGGCCAAAGTGTACAAGAGTCGTTACTTCCCCAACACATCCTTCTGGGCAGCACAACTGGGGACCAATCCGAGCTACATCTGGAGATGTATGCTCAAAGTCAGAGAATATATGGGTTAGACGATAGAATGGGACATAGGCAATGGGGAGGATATTCTAACCTGGCAACATAGGTGGGTTCAACATACGTGGTCGAAGCAACCTTACACAGCAAACCCGGCCCCTGCTACTCAAAAGACGAAGCGGAACAGTACCCATAACAACATTCCACACAACAACACAATATCACAGTTTATAGATCCAATTATTGGGATCTGGGATCTAAATGCCCTTAAAGCCCATTTCTTAGACATAGATGTGCAGGAAATCATTCAAATACCCCTTAAGAATCTACACAGAGCAGATCAACCACTATGGCCATACACGGCCAAGGGTCGATTCACAGTCCAATCGGCATACAAAGCATACATTAATCACATAGGGGTTTCTCCTCAGGGGGCACATCATAGAGAGCATACCAGCCTTTTTTATAAGAAATTTTGGAACATGCATTTACCAGGAAAGATTAAGCATTTCATTTGGAGAGTCATTCATAATAATCTTCCAACAACAAACAATCTCATCAAAAAGAAGGTCCAAGTTCAAGATCTATGTTCTCTATGTAATCTCAGCAATGAATCGGCCATGCATGTGTTTCAAACATGTCAGTATGTACAAGTTATAGAACAGCATTTCCAGATCAATCCGGAAAGAGACAGATGTAGGGACTTTCGAGACTTACTAGAGTTAAGATGGCGAAAATTACCTCCGGATAAGCTTTATGTATGGCTGACTAGCTTGTAGTATGTGTGGTATCAACGGAACAAGGCTGTACGATTGGAGCCATTCCTGAGACCGGAAGAGGTAGCTCGAGCATCGGAAGTTTTCAGCCACAACCATAGGAATGCCCCGGAGGATCTAGATCGGCTAACATCTCAGATTCCAGGGCTGAGACCCCCTTAAGGAACCTTTGATAAACATGGAGATATGAGGGAGGAAGGAAAGTGTATCGGCTTTGATAAATTTGAAGAGATGCCTGTTCGACTGACCTCTCATCTTCTTGAAAGGAGATCTATTAAATGAAGCTGATTATTAAAGATATCAGGAGGAAGTGAAGTATTTATAGTTATTTTGCCCTAGGGCTTTGGTAAGGTTTCGAAATGGGCTGTCCATATTGGCCCTAATATGCTCCGGCCATCCACTTGTGTGTGATGGACCGTATTTGAGCTAATTCAGTCTGTGCTTGGGCCGGTGTGGCCTATTTTTTTCTCTTTCCAGTTGTGATACTCGTTGTCTTCTTTATTCTTAATAATATTCATCGCTAAGTTACCAAAAAAAGTTTAACGAGCTCCTTTTAAAACTAATTTCGAAATTTGTACACACATTTGTCATACGGTACCAATTTTTAAATATATATGTATCAATATATTATTAGCTTAAAACATATTCATTTATCAATTATTATATCATACTAACAATAAACAATGTTGAATCCTCTCACCAATTATCCTTTACTAAACTTAATTTTTTCTACATAAAATTAGTCATCGGTTCGGTTCGGTTTTTATCGGTTCTCACACAAGGCGAACCGCGTCGATTCGGTTCCCTCAAAGGCGGAACCGAAATCGGTTCGGTTTCGATCGGTTCTAACAAAATCGATTCTTTTCGGTTCGGCTCGGTTTCGATTTTCCTCCACACCCCTAATTTTTCACGTGATATTTTTAGAAAATTTTCTTTTAATTTATTCATTGAAAATAAAATACTCAGCCTTACCCATCTTGGATGCTAGTAAATTAGGGGGTGTTTGATAAAAATATTAAGAACTTAATCTAGAGGACTAAATCAAATAAGACCCAGTCAAAATCCTTGATAGATTTTTAAGCTAAAAATCTAAAATTAATTTTCTTGTCTGAACCAATTCATAAGGCATTAATATTACTTTTCCATATCTAACATTAGTAGATTCTTAGATTATTATATTTTTACATTCACAATTTTATATAGAATAAAATTGATAATGTAAAAATATAATAATTTTTATATTTTCAATTTCTTGTATTTTTTTCAACAACAAATCTCTTGATAGTTTATATACTATATTGATAATTGCTAAACGTAGTTAAATTAAATAACTCATAAACTATATTGATAAACTATATATGGTATAAAATATATGCTGAACATAGTTAAATATATACATATAATTCTTGATCAGTTGTTAGCGTAAAATATATATACATATATATGTTGAACATAATTAAGATAGTTGCTCGAGTAAAATTACTAAATGATGCTGATTAAAAAAATGAGGTTAGATATATTTTGTTCAAGTAAAATATATACATATAAACTATATTGATAAATGTTTTATCGATTTTGAGTAATTTAATTTAATAAATATATTTTTATTAGATTTAAAATATCCATTTAATCATATTTATCATTTTGTAATTATTTATAAGTTAATAATAATATTCTTATGTAATTTTTAGGAAGGTGGGAGTGATATGTGTGACTAAACTGTTAATTAATTAAATGGTGGGTAAATTGTTAATATAACTTAAATTCAGTGTTTTTCTTTGAATTGTTATCAAACAGCTAAACAGATTCATTTACAATCAGCAATTCAACATTCATTCACTTATAAGCAGATTTCAAATTGTGACAATCATCCTTATGTCACTCTGTTATTTATTTTTTCCAATGTTTGTAGACTTTGAGTGAGGCAATCCATTAATAATCCAGTTATTCCCATTGAAATAACTTTAAACGAGAGTCGGTCTTGGTACATGGAGTAGTGTGTAACAATCAAGGAGATTATTAGTAATAATTATCTGTTTTGAGCTTCTTCCTTTTTATGTAAATAAGGATATTAAAGGAAAAATTAATGTACGGTACTTTGAATTTTGTAACAAAATAATTATATTGGATATTCTTGAAATATCTAAAAAGACATCTTTTTGAATTGAAGGGAGTATGCAATTAACCAAAAAATATTAACACTGATTGAGAATATATTAAAAGGGTAATTGTCAATAAATCATCCTTTGAGATTTCACTAAAATCTCGATAATCACTTCTTTATTATTCAAGTGCTAATATATATATATAATATATATAATATATATATATGTATGTGTGTGTGCGCGTGCGCGTGCGCGTGCACAATTACTGACTTAAAGAATCTATTTGATTAGTTTAATGTTTCATTTGGTAGCCATGAAATGAAATAGAATTGGTGGGAATGGAATGAAAGTTGAATGCATTAGAATAGGTGGGAATGGGATGAAAGTTGATTGCATTGCTAATTTTGAGAATTTTCTTGTATGCTTAGGAGGTCATGCTCACATGGTGCTCACAACCATCTAAGCCGTTAGATTAAGAGTTTAAGTGATATTTTAATCTTATGGTTCATATTTAATTGGGTATTTTTGTCCTTACATCTTTAAGTGGAAAAACAATAATAGTGGTATTTTGGGTATTAATGATAGACTAATTAGCAATTAATTGAGATTGGAGAGAGGAAGCTATATGCAATGATTACTTCAGCTCACCAATGTCGAAAATATGAATTCTAGTATTAATCTCATTTAAAATAAATTGAAGTATAACTTTTTTTTCTAATTTTAATTATTTCATTCAAAAACCAATGAATTTTCTCAGTCTCATGTCAATAACACCACTGAATAATATACATTGGTGTTGCATATTTCTTCAATAACACCATATAGAATTTATTTATATATCTTTACTAGAATTAATCTCATTTTAGATATATTTCTTCAATAATAAACAATTCTAATATTAATCTCAATTTAGATATATTTTTAGTGACACCATTTACTAATACACACTGGTGTTCCGTTCTTATTCAATAACACCACCGAATAATATACATTGATGTTGCATATTTCTTCAACAACACCACATAAAATTTATTTATATATCTTTACTAGAATTAATCTCATTTTAGATATATTTGTTCAATAATAAACAATTATAGTATAAATCTCATTTTAGATATATTTTTAGTGACACCATTTACTAATACACACTGGTGTTCCGTTCTTGTTCAATAACACCACCGAATAATATACATTGGTGTTGCATATTTCTTCAATAACACAACATAAAATTTATTTATATATCTTTACTAGTATTAATCTCATTTTAGATATATTTCTTCAATAATAAATAATTCTAGTATTAATCTCATTTTAGATATATTTTTAGTGACACCATTTACTAATACACACTGGTGTTCCGTTCTTGTTCAATAACACCACTGAATAATATACATTGGTGTTGTATATTTCTTCAATAATACTACATAAAATTTATTTATATATCTTTACTAGTATTAATCTCATTTTAGATATATTTCTTCAATAATAAACAATTCTAGTATTAATCTCATTTTAGATATATTTTTAGTGACACTATTTACTAATACACACTGGTGTTCCGTTCTTGTTTAATAACACCACTGAATAATATATATTGGTGTTGCATATTTTTCTTCAATCACACTACATAAAATTTATTTATATATCTTTACTAGAATTAATCTCATTTTAGATATATTTCTTCAATAATAAATAATTCTAGTATTAATCTCATTTTAGATATATGGTTAGTGACACCATTTACTAATACACACTGGTGTTCAGTTCTTGTTCAATAACACCACTGAATAATATACATTGGTGTTGCATATTTCTTCAATAACACGACATAAAATTTATTTATATATCTTTACTAGTATAAATCTCATTTTAGATATATTTCTTCAATAATAAACAATTCTAGTATTAATCTCATTTTAGATATATTTTTAGTGACACCATTTACTAATACACACCGGTGTTCCGTTCTTGTTCAATAACACCATTGAATAATATACATTGGTGTTGCATCTTTCTTCAATAACACGACATAAAATTTATTTATATATCTTTACTAGTATAAATCTCATTTTAGATATATTTCTTCAATAATAAACAATTCTAGTATTAATCTCATTTTAGATATATTTTTAGTGACACCATTTACTAATACACACTGGTGTTCCGTTCTTGTTCAATAACACCACTGAATAATATACATTGGTGTTACATATTTCTTCAATAACACCACATAAAATTTATTTATATATCTTTACTATTCATGCTTAAAATGTATTTTGGTATCTCTCATTATCTCTAAACACAAAATTAACTCTAACCGCTTAAGAAATTGTAATATGATTGCCGATGGCTCAATAGCCTAGTGGCATCCGGCCCAACCTTTCATGTAAGAGGTCAAGGGTTCCAACCTTGTTGGAGACATACTTGTCTCATATTATACTCTAACTTTCTATTAGTTAGCAATTTCTGTATTCATGTTTGTAATATCATTGTAGTCACAATTTATCGCTAATTATCAAAAAAAAAAAAAAAAAAAAAAGAAATTGTAATATGATTACTACCAAAATTGGTGGAATAATTAAAATACCAATTGAATTTGTCTTGACTAGACTTAATGCAATACCAAACCAAATTATATAAATCATAATAGAAAATAAAAATTTAATTCGAGTACACCAATCAAATTTGTATTGTTTATATGTGTTAAGTATTCAAGTTTAATATTGTGAGTATATTTTGTAAAATTTCATAATTAAGATTCCAGATTTGGGTGTTATTTTGGTTAATAAATGGTAATAAATTTGGAGTGCAATAAATTTGGTGTTACTTTTTCACATTCTATAAAAAAAATATTTCTTAAATGACCATGAAACCCTTGTGAGCATGGTGCTCACAAAATAGTTGTAAGCATATAAGTACAACTCGCTAATTTTAGTAGCTAGTAATAAATTTCCCATGTGTGTTACTTACAATATTCATTTCATTACCCCACATCCACTCCTAGCTACCAAATGTAACGTACGTACACATATAGCGCATATCAATTTATACTTGATTTCATTCTTAAATAAAATCTCATATATAAGACACGCATTAAAAAAATTCAAGAGTTGGTACGGCAAAATAAATACAATCGAATAAATTCTTGAAATAAATCCCAAAAATAAATGATACTCCCTCCGTCCCTAAAAGATTGTTACATTTTGACTTTTGTTAGTCAAACGTTATAAAATTTGATCATGAATTCCCATTAAACGATAAGAAATAATATAGTCTTGTGGTACCTTGTTAGATTCGTCTCAATATATATTTTTGAATTATTAACTTTTTATAATTTTTTCGCATGTAGAATAATAGATATTTATGTTTTAAATCGTGCTTTGTTGACTACCAAAAATTAAAATGTGACAATCTTTTAGGGACGGAGGGAGTATTTTTTTTTTTTGATAATTAGCGATGAATTGTGACTACAATGATATTACAAACATGAATACGGAAATTGCTAACTAATAGAAAGTTAGAGTATAATATGAGACAAATATGTTCTTTCGGTCAAGAAAATGATGGATTGTTATTCAAACAAGAAAACGAAAAGATGTTCCATATGATCCAAAATAACTATTTCAAATACTGAACAACTAATATCATAGAAAAATTAATAGTTATCTATAAAAATGTGACTAAACAAATATATAATTAAAAAGATGTTGGAAAATTGTTACTTTATAAAAATAAATATTTCTATTAAAAAAGATTATTAAACAAATATGTTTATAAAAAGAACAATATGGTAATTATTTTTAATATAACATACAGACACACGTTAAATATTCATATTTTAATTTTTTGAGTGTATAATAAGAAAAACCTTTAAGAAAATTGATGCACATACATGCTCTTAAAAATATTCAATAATTGCTTAAAACTTTGGGGCCCTCTATAAAATGTACAATCAATTTGAAGAAATGTCACCATTCAGTGTATATTTCATTCTTGCCAATAATATCATAATGTCTCCTTTCTCCATCAAAATTGCCATATTTATCATTCTTTTCTTGCTAAGTTATGCACAAACTATACATATTTTTAGTGACTCGAATGATGAATTTGTCCCTAGTTCGGGTAAACCTATTGAGGTTCATATATGGGACAACCTTTCCATAAATAGTCCATCGTTAACGGCTCATTGTTTCTCTAAAGATGACGATTTGGGAGTTCATGTTCTTCATATTAATGAAGAATTTAATTGGAGATTTAAAACTAATTTCTTCTTCACAACAATGTTTGCCTGTCATTTTTGGTGGAATGGAAAGGAGTCATCGTTTGAAGTTTTTAACATTGATTTACTAAGAGCTTATTGTAAAAGTAATAGGAAATGTGTTTGGATTGTTCAACAAGATGGATTTTATTTGGGTGATGCTTTAACCCCTCCTTTTGATCTTTCACAAGCTAAAAAGCTTCAGGATTGGTGATTTCAATTATAGAAATGTAGTTCCATACACAATATATTTTAGTGTTGGTTTTATTATAAAATATTTACTCAACTCATGTAATTGCAGATCTACGTGGATTGAAGTGGGAGTTCGAAATCGATTATAATTTTGTTTGGCAATATTATTATTTATTATTCAACAAAGTAATACATGTGAATATAAACTAGTAAGCAACAATGAAAATAACAAACGTTACACAAATATCTCCAACAGTATTCCTTATTTTCCTCTAACTAACAACTTTATTTAAGATTGTTTGCTTTTGTAATTTGATGTAATTGTTTTTGTAACTTGATGCATATATTATATCAATTACCATGGGTAATGCCCGTCAAATGACATGAGGTGATGCATTCAATGTTAGGCCGAACTACAATCTTCACGACATATAGGAATTGCGACAATGGCAGAACCCCAAAAGTTGTAACATAGACTATAACATCATGAATAAAATGAAAAAAGTTGGATGGAATTGGTGGATGGAATGTGGAAATAGAATTGATTTACGAGACAAACATGAAAATATATAGTAACTAAAGTGGAAATTTAGCTTGAAAATGGAATTAAGGCATCCATGTGGTGAAATGACTATTTTGCTACTAACTTAACTATCTCTCTTACTATACTTCTAAATAGGGGCAAAATAGTCATTTTACATTAGAATTTTACTATTCTGGTGTTTGTATAACAGATCAGGTTAAAAATTAATATTGACACGTGCTTGACCACCATTGATTGTTTCTAGATTTTGTACAACAAATGAAGCAGCGGGTACAACAGTTAAAGCATGTCAATATAGAGTACAATCTCCAAAGCAAACAGTATAATCGAGTGAATAGTGATGCAGACGTGTGACCCTTGCCGACCGTGGTACAACCGTATGAGGCACTCGCGTGACCTTGACGACCGCGTGTAAGGTAGTACCTCATGCATAGTCCGCTTTTCTTACTATTATAGATTATGTTGATTGACACTATACTTCTACTTAAAAGAAATTACAAAAAAAAACACAAATTTTACTAAAAAGTGCTTGCGCAAGTGCACATACATAAATATGATGGAAGAAATGAGTCGAAAGAAAGGGTTGACGAAATTCTAAATCAGAACAACTATAAACATTAGGGAAGATAAGGAATAACACCTCCACTATTAAACTCATGTCACTCTTTTGTGTTCTCATACATGAAGTGTTAATTGTATCATGACAAATTTATAAATTCGAATAGTTTCTATAAATATAGCATCAATTGCACAATATATTTAACGATATATAACAAACCACATCATTCACTAATATAAAACGTCTAAAGTCTAATTCAACAACTACTTTCACATTTGTCGTTCGACTAAACCAAACTATTTCAAAATGTCAAACTTGACGATAACATACAATTGGGAGGGATGAAATGAGTCGAAGGTGCAAAATCCAAGAGATAGTCGAGGAAAATCTTTTAAATATTTAAGAATATTGAGAGTTTTTTTTATTATTATTTAAAAAAAAAGAGGGGGCATTTTATTGAATATGAAAAAAGAGCAGATACAATCAAGCAACATTAACAAAGAATGGACATACTAAATTTTTAATTGAGACATAACCCCCAGTTGGACCTATTCTGAGGCACACGTTCCCATCCATTAATGCTGCTCCTAATGGCTTGAATGCATTTTGTACTCACTTGATCAACATTCAATCTCTCTTGCCCAAAGATACTACCATTCCTAGTTGTCCAAATATAATAAACAACAATTGCAAAACACAGTTTGTGCAAGTGACTTCTAAAAGATTTGCCTTTGCCTTTGTTTAGCATCCATCTACTTTTTGTCTTCCAACCTTGAGGGGCATGATATTCCTGAAGATAAAGCAGAAGCCTTCTTTAGACAGTGGCCAAAAACTTACACTCAAAGAAGATGTGCTGCAGTGACTCAACTCAATTTTCACAGAGAACACAATTATCATCTTGCACCACCTGCCACTTTTTAAGTCTGTCTCTTGTAGTTAGTTTGCCTAAACAAGCCAGTTATAGGACAAACCTAAACCTTGATACTTATCCTTTAAACCACACAAAAGGCCAACATTCAACTCTGCTTCCTTGATGCTTAAAATTCTGCCAGACATTAGCATTAACATGCTCCATATGCCCATACCATTCTAGCACATCTTTTGGTTTAGTGAACACATGAGGGAAATCATTCAAAAGCTCCTGAGCTTCAACATTCAGTTCATTCCTATGATGTTCTAGTCTTAGTTTGACAACAGTTACTATTACCACAACAGATATACCAAGCCTCTTAATGCATCCAGATGACAGAAAAACACTAGGAGAGCCATTAGGATGCCAGTTATCAAAGAAACAATTAGTAGAAAGGCCATTATGTGCCACTTTTTTAACATGAGGTTTAACATGTCTTCTAAGTTGAAAGAGTTTACTCCAACTCCAAGAATCTGTATTTTTTTGCTCAATACCCCATACACTTTGACCTTTAAGCCAAATGGTGTGAATCCACTTCACCCATAAAGTCTCTTTGTTGCTACATAAATTCCACAAATGCCTTATCATACATGTCATGTTCCAGGAGAGGATGCTCTTTAGCCCAAGCCAACAGATATGCCTTCACCATTTTCTCAATATCTTTGATCACTGCTTTTGGCAAGAAGACAGTTTGGCATCAGTAGTTGTAGATGCCAAAGAGAACAGTGTGAATGAGAACTAATCTTCCAGCAAAACTGAGCTTCTTAATGCCCTAACTATTGATTCTCTTCTTGACTTTTTTTAATCAGGATCTTGTAATTCCTAGCTGAAATATGTTTTTAGTCAAGGACAATCCTAAGTATTTAATAGGTAACTTGCCCACAGGGATATTGAGAATTCAACTGAGTCTGATAGCTTCAACATCACCCGCTCCTACAAAATAGCTGAAACTTTTAGATAAGTTTGGATGCAATTTAGAAATCTTGCTAAATCTGCTTAGGACATCTTTGATTAATTTCATAGATGTTTAGTGGCTGCACACTGAATAAAGAGGTCATCTGCAAAAATTGACATTCACCAGCTGAATTTCCATGCATCTAGGGTAGAAATCAAACTGCTGCTGACTAAGAAGCTGTAATGACCCACCTCAGGTAGGCCCCTCTGAGGTTAGGCTCCCTATCAAAGGGGACTGACAAATGTAATATATCCATCGGGGTATGACAATACATGACATCACCATGAGAAAAATCAAAGTACATCAAATCCCGCAACACCAAAAGTACAGCAGGGAAAAAAGATCCTAATGCCACCACCGCCACTCACCGAAACAGGGATCTACTCGCTACAACAAGTAGCCTGCTAAAAGAATAAATCCCGAAGGGTCAGCTCGACAACTGGTGAATTCTAACTCAAGTGGAGAAGCAACATGCAATGGGTCCTGAACTCTTTCATTGATTGAGAGTTAGACACCTTAGAAGTGAGTGCAATACAAGTGGAGTTTAGGAATCTGGGCATAGTTCCAGTGACAAAGAACATTTTGATAGCCTGGGTTACAACATTTTTTATGATGGACCATGAACTTTTGAAGAACTCAACTGTGAAGCCATCTGGACCAGGGGCTTACCATCTTTCATGCACAGTAATGTCTTTTCAATCTACCGTTCTGTCACATTTTGGACAAGCATTTGACTCTTGCTTTCACTAATGCATTTCCATTCCAATCTGTTGAGCTCTTCATATTTACAGTTGTCTTTGATAGGGGCAAAGAAAAGCTCCTTATAGAAATTCACAGCAATACTCCTGACATGCTCATAATATGTGGCATCCACTCCATTCTTATCCGTTTATGGTAGTGATCCTATTTCTTGCTTGATGAATTCTGGTAGACTTGTGGAAGTAAGAAGTGTCGGCATCACTTTCTTTATACCACTACACTCACAACATACTCTGATATAGCTGGTATTCTGCATCATATAGTCTTCTAAAAGCCTGCTCTACATTGACAGCTTTAGTGAGTACTACATGGTCAATACAACCAGCCAGGATCTTACAATTGAGCCTATCAAGTTCCACTTTCTTCTTTGCAACTCTGGAACTAATATTTGAGAAATGTCCTTGTTTAGGTCTTTCAATTCAATTCTCAAAGTTTCAGCTTCTGGTGCAATTTGTCCATTTCACTGTCTTCATGATCTTGCTCCCAAGAACTACACAAGATAGACTGATATGAGCTATGCTGGATCCAAATTTTTTTGACACTTGAAAGGCTTTGGCTCCTTTGGCAAAGCATGGTCAATATTAATTACCAAGGGGCAATTATCAGACTCACTAAGATCTCTCACTTGCACTTCACAGTTCTTGAAATGATCCAACCACTTGATGTTTTATAAGATCTTATCTAGTAGTCTAACCACACCTCCTTCAATCCAGTTTCTACACCATGTGAACTGATGCCTAATGTGAGGATGTTCCACAGTTTAATGTCTACAATACACTCATTGAATTCTTCCATAGCCCTAAAGTCAGGTGAGCATGCCCTACAGACTCACTAGAAACCCTAACAGAGTTGAAATCATCACCTACTATCTAGGCTTCATTTCCCACACTACTCACCATGCTTCTAAGAGATTGCCAAAGAGCTCTTCTCTCCACTCTAGAGTTTTTATCATAAATCACAGATAAAAAGAAATCAATGGCATCAATCCTACTACACACTATGCTCATGACATGCTGACCATCATTCATAGCCGGACCCAGGACTGAAATTCCGGAGGTGCGAAGTCAAAAACTATCGAATAAGTAACATAATATTAGGTCAACAAAAAATTACATTAGCGAGAATGTATTCTTAAATTTACAAAGCAAATCTTCTATATAATTTTTAAAATGTGCTAAAATTAAATCACTACAGTACTAATAGTACTAAATGCATCTCGTTCTAGATAAGTGACTAGACGCTCATTTAACCATTGATCGTCCATCGTACTACATTTATCACTTTTGACATGATTCATAGCTGAAAAGATGCATTCAACACTTGCCACTGCTACCGGGAAAAATAAAGCTAACTTCATAAGCGTATACCTATACTGAAAGTTGTACACTTATTTGTTTTCACCAATTTTACATAAAGATGTGAGAGACCTCGCAACTCTCTGAAATCAGGATCACATCGAACAACTTTAACATAAGGAGCAATAAAATCAATTTTATTAACCTTACTAATAAAATTATTAATCCTTCGATGAGTCCTCACACATTTTCCTTTTGAGTGCAAGTAAACATTTATGTCAACAAATATAATCATTTTTTATATTATTATTACATATAAGTTTATATAGAATTGTTTTCACCAAAAATTTTGGTGGCGCATTTGCACCATGTTGTTATATGTAAGTCTGGTTATACCATTATTATGCACCACAACAAAATTAACTATTACAAAGTTCCAGCTAAGAATTATCCTACCAACATGACCAGGAACTATATTGTGTATACTACTCCGATTATCAAAGACTCTATTAACAACAGTATCAACATCATAACTATTTAGCTTATTCTCAACAAAACAACCAATATTGCAATATTTACATTTTGTTTTTCAGGCTGAGCTACTTCTTGGCATTGCTCATGCCTCTGACATTCCATATCAAGATCTTCATTTGTCAAGAGGAACTCTGGTAGGTCTTCTTCTCCTTTTCTACACTGGTTTAAACCAGTCACTTATACTTTAATTTTCCTGGCCTTATGAAGATGAGCTCAAGGAACAAGCTTCTTTACTACTCTTTTTGTCCCATTTAGGTGCACTGCAGCATCCTCCACTAATACTGAGAAATGATTTGGAGACAGAGTTGGCTTAGATTCTTTCAAGACTGGTATGGGTTCAATAATGTTATCCATAATGCAATCAGTCCCTTGCTCAACTATATCATTTTCCTTGTCATTCTTATCCTCTACCAGATACAGTTCACCTGATGCCTCTACTATTGCAGCCTCTACAACTGGAACATGTTATTTAGGCTGCCACACTTGCAAAACTTTCTACGATTTGCTTTGGTGGTGATGGCTTCCAAACTTGCAGTGGTCATCATCATTGCCCAAAAACATTGCAATGTTTGCAACATGGGGAATCCACTTATATTGAATCTGTTGCATAAACTCCTCTCCTCGTTCATTAACCAAGGACACAGCCTTAGGCAGCTCCCTTGAAGCATCAATTTTCACATATGTACTTGTATAAGCTATACAATTAATGTTCGAGGAAGCTCCATCCACAAAAATGGGAGATCCAATGTAGCTTCCAACTCCTCTTCCAGAATTGGAGACTCATATTTGGCAATCGCACCCACACCGGGATATTTTCAACTCCTCTTCTTGCAGGTTTCATATCCGATGTCCAAGCACGAAATACCACTAGAAATTGTGCAAAAATTCATGGTGCATCAGTAGGGCTGTAAATGAACCTGGAAGCTCGACTCAGCTCGGGGTATTTGGATCAAAAAAGTTCGGTTCGTGGCTCGATTCGGGATAGCAAACGTAGAGCCAAACCTTGGAAATCATTATTTGGCTCGATTCGCAAACGGTTCGCAAAAGTTCGGCTCGACTCACCATGTGAAATTATGTAATAATATTTTAATATAGATTTGTATGAGAACGATTAATCGTCAATTTCTTTGATAGATCTAGCATATTTGGTTGAATTTTGAGGTAAAGATATATACTTTAGTTTTACTTTTATTTTCTTTGGTAGATCTAGCATATTTAGTCGAATTTTATTTTGTTTCACCACCTTCAAATCAAATTATTCGGGCAGTTCGGCTCGAATTCGTCGTATTCGTCAAAACAAACATCAAATCAAGCTTTTCATTTTGATGTTCGACCATTATTCGGCTCGAAATTATTCGACTCGAGGATGGTAGGGCCGAACTAGAATCTTCCAATGTTCGGTATTATTCGGCTCGTTTACGGCCCCTAGCATCAGCTAGCATTTTATCTCTGCCCTTGTCTTCTTCGAATTTTCCCCAATTTCTTTTAGCATAAGCTTCGATTGCTCCAAAACTAGGGTTTATACCAATTACATAACCAAATGTTGATGATTTCCACCTATTGATGCTCGGCGATACATTAATTGACTGATATTTGATTACAAGTTTGTCGTCTATTTCATCCATAGGAATGAAATTGAGCTTCAACCTAGAAAGATTAGGTTCTCCGCTCGCATTTGCATACGTTTTCCTTTGATTACTAGTATTACCACGATTTTCCCTAGCTATTCGATCATTTCCGCCGCCATTTACAGGGCCGAAAACCACCAAATCGACACCGTGACCTACATTTCTCGCTTCAGTAATGGTGTTTTCTTTCTCCTGTTCGTTGAGAGGATTTAGGATGTTCTCTCTCCTCATTGATTACTTCTCCAATTTATCTTTAAAAAAATATTGAGAGTTAAATTGTTATCTTCCTTTCATTTTTATTTGGTTTTTTAGCCTTATTTTTGTTTCAAAATATTTGTCTTTCTAGCATAGAAAGTTGGGAATTCTAACAGATTGACACTTTCTTGTACCAATTTTTAACTTGAAGCACACAAGGCCTTTTTTTACAAAAGAGTAACACCCATCCTCAATAATTTTACTATACTACCCTTAATGATAGTTTATCTTCTTCCTCTTCTCTAAACCCTACCACCAGAACCCCACTACCATCCTGTGCCGTCCCCTCAACCACCACTAACCCAATTGCACCCCTACCTGCCTGCCCTTAACCCACAACCAACCTCCCACCAAACGGCTAACCAAAATGGTAATGGTAACTTGCTAAAACACCTCTAACCAAAATGTGTCATGTTAACAACAAATTGATTACGAACAACCATGATTTTGCAACATCTCAAGCCTTGGTAAACTATACTATGGCTGCATGGACGGACCCACTATGTAGTTAGGGTATGCATGTGCATACCCTAACAAAAAATGAAAGTGTCCTAGTGGTATTATACTAGATCTAGCACTCAAAAGGTCACATGTTCTACCATTGCAGGTAGCAATGTTTTTTTACAGCAACAAAATCCTTCATGATAAATGGTTGATAAATAAGAAGACATATAATATATAGATATAAAATCCTTCATGATTTAGCATACATTGTTGAGCTTTGGTGCTCAAATATAATGGAAATTAAAGAAACAAAGTTTCTCTTTAATTACTAAAGGAATATTCATGATAAAAATAATTATCATATACATATATATTATATAAAATATACTACTATATAAGATATTGTTAAGAATCTATGGGGTTCCACTCTAAAACCAATTGGCAATAGAGGGAGTAGTCCAAGATCTTATATATTAACCCGGGAGGACATCGACTTTCGATGTGGGATGTGCATCTTAACATCTAGGTATCCTCGTACCCAATATTCACCAGTCATTGACGTACCCTGTAGTTGTGCCAATGTATATGTATTTAAAGTCCCACTGTTTACCAGCTCTCTAGATATCATGAGTGATTTATCAACAAGAAGTTCGTGTATTTCTTTATCAGTCCTTGTGTCGATCCTGTGATGACAATAAAGTAATTAATATTTTATTTTGTTTTAATGTTAAGAGTTTGCATTAAGTTAGGAAAATTATTTATTATATATATGCAATATGTATAACCATTTTTTTAAGTTCGCTGCATCTTCAATTGGTGGATCCACTGTGAAGGAGGAGCTATTTCTTGATGACAAAGCCAATCCTAATATAAAACAAAGTTAGTATTAAATAAGTGAATTAATTGTAAATGATGCAGTATGTGTAGTTAATAGTATTTATACTTTTGTATACAGATAAACTTAGTCTTTTAGCAACAACAACTGCGTATCTTTTTGCAGCTTCCATTAAGATTGGTCCTTGAGTCTCAACCATTTCTTCCCATAATGTAACGCATATAGGTACTTTCCTGTAGGCATATACTTTAAAATATATCAAATTTTATATAACTTTCACATACAATATTTCAAGTGCATATCCGATTTTTGCACAACAGGGTTATGAAAATCCACGAGAAGCAACAGGGCGTATTGTATGTGCCAATTATCATTTAGCTAATAAGCCTGTGGAGATTGAAGATATATAAGCATTTGTTTACAAAACGTACTCTGTGTTGATGAAAGTAAATCGCTGCACCATTTTTGGCCATGTTTGAGTAGTAACAATTTCAGGATTTTCCATAGCTATAATAACTCTCATGATGTCTGAGTAGAAATTAAAAAGAGTATAAGCTATTTATAGTAAATGTCTTTATTTATACTCAGATGTATGGGAATATAAAATTACCAAAGGTGGTATTGTTATCATTCTTCTTGCTGATAATCGATGTGAATGGGGTTAGGTTGTCGAGGAAGTAACGCATGTTAGGGTTGCTCTGAGGTGCGGGATGAATCAGAGTATCTTTTCACAATATCCATTGATATGGGTGTTTCTAGATCTTGTACATCATATTAACTTCTCTGACCTGTGCATTTGTTATGTCATACACCTGGAACTGACGTAGTGTTGGGGCTAAGATAGCAATATGTGGATCGAACCCTATGGCTACTACTTCAGTTCCCTACAATTCAGTAGATGTTTAATGTAGTTTTTTGTGTGTAGACCACACGACACATAATGTGAGGAAAGTTCAGCTAATGAATACAAATACTTAACCTCATCATCAGTTAGCACATATCGTTTCAATTTCGAGCCATTCTTGCATGTGATTGGTGGAATATCTTCGAGTATAGTATCCCTTGTTGTCCAGTTTTTTGTAGTCCTATTAATCTGGTTTATCAGCATGGTTGGTTGGCTCATTTCACAACTATTACCTGTAATCATAAATAGTATAAAGAGTATATCAATCAGTGATAGATGCATTGACAGTTCATGCAGTAACCATTGTGATTGCACACCTGTATAACATTTCAGCATCTGATGATGTATTCCAAAATCTTGTGTTGCAATTCATGAGGTACACCTAATAAGTTAAGATAGTAGTATAGCTAAATTAGTAATTTGACACTGATGTTAGAATAGAATGACAAAGAACAACAAGAGATATGCCACTTGAATTCAATTAGATTCTATACCAAAAACACATCATATCCAAAAAAGGCAACAAAATTAAAAAGTATCAACGTTCAAGTTGAAAGGAAGTAAATGTTGAAGAGCGCAATCATTTGATAGGATTAATCAATACCACATCATACATACACAGAGTATAACACAATGTAAAAGAAAAAAAATAGCAGATAATATGTGAAAGAATGATGTTTTAAGCCTTAGAATAAGGAAGTTTTGAATAACTTCAAAGGTATAACCAAATAAACCTTATATGATGATGTAGCAAAAAGGACGCGTATTCGATATTACCAAAAAATAACACATGATATATAAGAACTTTATAAAATACAACAAAGAGGCCAGCAAAAACTTAAGAAGTAACTATTATACCTCCATCAAAAATAACCATGATAACTATCATTTCATAGGGATAACAAAATCAACCTCAAGGATAATTTAGCAAAAAAGACTGAACTACTACACATCAGGATGTCATAAGATTACTATACCATACTTATACTAATGGATGGTCTTAGAAGCTAAAACAAAAAATTGACTATGCAAAAAAATCATATCCTAGAGGATTAATGCAGCCTCGCCTTTATAAGAACCTCAGTATATACAACATTAGTTGTATATTTGGTTCCAGGTCCATCACAGGTAGATGGAACAATAAGTATTTTCACGTTATCCCCTGTTTTTGCTCTGGACAATTCAACATTACTAAGCATAACATGCATATAATACATTAAAAAAAGGATATAATAAAAATGTAACATATATGATCATATATCATACCTCCAATAACACTTCAGAAGATATTACTTGCACTATGGGTTTGAGAACACACCTCCAACTCTTCAAGCATCTATATGGCAACATAATTGTTCTTTGTACATAGAGAGTTAGTAGGAGTACTGTATTGTTCAAAATACCCTTCATTATCAAATTTTTTTCAAAATAAGAAGGGCAAATAGGGGTTAAAAAGTTGATATTGTTTAACACAGGGAGATAATATCTCTGTAATTCTATCAACTACAGTGACATTAGAGCCTTCTATACCTTACTTAATAAATAAAATATTACTATTTTTCAATGATTACATATATGAGCATAGTTACATCAAACAGGATGGTTTTGGGTTATTCAATGGAACCAATTTCAATGGGAAACAGAACCATCCATACTAACCTAAACAATAAAATTCATTTCGTCAAACACAAACAAAGCTTATGTAAGGTGTAAATTAAGAAAATCGGGATATAAAAAATCTCACGTTATCAATTACAACATATTTGAAGCTAATCGAACCGCGAGAGGAACAACATCAAAATAACCCAATCAAGAAACAAATAAATAAAGTTTTGTTTATATTGGGTGAACATTAAAATTAGATAGAAAAAAACTTAGCTTTGTCAATTGAAGCCAATCTGAGTTATACCATAGCAAGAACAACCTTCAAACGACCCAATCAAAATAATTAATTAGAAGGAACTTGGTTAGAAGTAGCTGTAATCGAATTGGATATCGAACAAAAATAAATTAAATTATGTAAATCACGTACCATTCTAGGTTATTGTATGCACAATTAGATGGAAAAAGCTTCATTTCAGTGTGTATCACCCACGAATTTGATAGGTGAAGAAGAGTCCAAATTTGAGTGAGAAGAGTTAGGTTTTAGTTCACTTTTTCGTTTTACAAAAAAAGAAAAGAAATTATGGCTAATGATTTTGTGTTGGCACTGTCTAGTTCTCCCACGTTATTAGATGTGAAAACATTTGGCATCACGTGGATAGTCACGGTACAACAAGGCTTGCCTATTGTACAACTATCCAAAGCAGCGTGAGTGGGTGACAGCCAGCCTACCACATTTCATGCGCATGGTACAAGTCGTTTATGCACGCGCGTGTATGGAAGTCGCCAAAGTACAACATTTAATCCACAATGTACAAGCGTGGGATGCAGGCGCGTGGATATGACGACGACGCGTGCATCCCACGAGCAACACGCTTTTATATTAACGTGGGATATTAAATTAGCAATTAACCAATTAGTATAATTTTTAATTGATCGTTTTTCTACATTTCGATAGATATTTTTCATAATTCATGTGCAGATAGTTCGAAAAATAGATAGTACTCCATAAAAAAAACGGAGGGAGTAATCCAATCAGCCATTTGACCCCGTTGCCACCACAAGCACACCCACCCACTATCTCTTGAGCCGCCATTTCACAAACGAGTTTATCAAATTCCAACCCAATATTTTTCAGTTCATTGCAAACTCTTCGATGGCTTCCTCAACTTTTTCTTCCACTTCGATTCCTTCCATCACCAAGGTACACAAATATTAATATTCTACTCTTTTATAATTAACATTTGTATTGTTATGTATTTTTTTTCATAAACATGTGATATAAATTGTTGGCACACTTTTATAATTGATATTTGTATAGTTATGTATTAGTTTTAGAATTATTTTCTTAAAATAAAATGTTGGCAGCTTTTTATAATTAATATTTGTATATTTATGTATTTGTTTTAATAATTTTCTGATTTTTTTTATGGCACATTTTTTTTGGTTGATTAAATGCAGAAATATGAGGGCCTCTCTGCTTTTACATCAAATCAAAGTTTATCAATACAAAGTTCAAGGAAAAGGGTAATGAAGAAAGTTGTTTCTGTGATGACACCTCAGCAAGTTGTGAGGAGTCCAGCTACCACAGGCTCAGTTGGGTGTTCTTGGTTTTTTCTTTTTTTGCAAAACAATTGAGATTTATGAGCTAAAGTTTGATTCTTTAATGATGATTTATGTTATTTATTAGCTAAAGTTTGAATCTTGATGATGGTTTATGTTGTTGAAGTTATGTTTATTGGATTTTGGTTATTGTTTAGGTAAAGACTAATATGACTTTGACTGAGAAGATATTGGCTAAGGCTTCAGAGAAGGAGAACTTGACCCCTGGTGAGAATGTTTGGGTCAATATTGATACTTTGATGACACATGATGTCTGTGGCCCGGGTTCCATTGGTATCTTTAAGAGAGAATTTGGTGAAAATGCTAAGGTAGTGTTCTATTGTCTTGTTTTTCATTTGTGAATATTGCATGGATGTGCGATAATATGTATTGTTGTATGCTACTGCGGTGGCGTGATGTTGAAATTAGTATAGCAAATCAGGATTCTGTTTGGACTGTGGACACGTGCAAGTAACTCTGATGAGGGTATCAGAGTAGCTACACGTCAACATCAACATGCCACAACGGCTTTGAAGTGGTTCTTGCCTAAGCGGGGTATTAGAATAGCTACTTTTGCCTTTACTGACAATTGATTTTCTTTAAATTTGAAGTATCAAACATATTTTTTTGCCTTAGAGTGATCCAAGGGATTATGACTAACAATCATAATACTACTTAATACATGTCAAATTATTGATAGCTCTACTGAATGAAAAAAAAATTTAGCTTATGAACTGTTGTTACTATCCATGATATTTATTTGGGATTTTCTTAAGAAGTGAATATATGACAATCGATATGGATGTACTTAGTGATACCCCATTTGAATTCCAGACATAACATTGATCTTCTGCTGATTAATTAGATAGGACATATATTTTATCTTGAGAATATAACCAATTTCGTTGTTGTTCTGAGCTTCTTAAATATATTTTACTTTTAGTAACTTCGTAGATTCTTTTCTTGAAAATATTAGGTGTGGGATCGTGAAAAGGTTGTCATTATACCCGATCACTACATATTCACAGCTGATGAGCGAGCAAACCGTAATGTAGATATCTTAAGGGATTTCTGCACAGAGCAGAATATCAAGTATTTTTATGATATCAAAGATACTGGAAACTTTAGAGTAAGTAATACATGGTTTGTGCATTGCTACATATACTTCGTACCTGTTGCGTTTTAAGTGATCTTTCTATGTAAAGTTGAAACTTTGATTTTACTTCGTGTCCATTCAGGCAAATCCAGATTACAAAGGTGTATGTCATGTCGCTCTTGCGCAAGAAGGTCACTGCAGACCTGGAGAGGTACCCTTTTCACTATTAGTAGCTGACTAAGAGTAAATAATGCTCACCATGTTTAGTCTTAGGGGTATTTTAAACCACTGTGTTATTACTTCAGGTCTTGGTAGGAACAGATTCCCATACATGTACAGCTGGGGCGTTTGGCCAGTTTGCTAGTGGTATTGGCAACACAGATGCAGGATTTGTGTTGGGTACTGGAAAGCTTTTGCTCAAGGTGCGCTCATACATATATATATATTTTCTAATTATGACTCCCAGTAAATTTATCTATATAATTTTCTCTTATCCGGCATCTCTTTAACATAGAAATCTATGATCCACATTCTACCTCTCTGTTCCCAATCTGCTAATGCTTGACATAATATAGTTCGCCTTTTCTGGCTTTTGTAAATTTGTGCTTTGTCGTCTCTGGTTGGTCATTTCACAGGATGTTGGATAGTTGTTGCTTCAAAACAAGATTTACATTTACCATATCGCTCAGTGCGTTTTTCCCTCACGTCTTACTTCTTATATATTTGCAGGTACCTCCAACCTTGCGGTTTGTAATGGACGGTGAAATGCCTAATTATTTACTTGCAAAGGATTTAATTTTGCAAGTAAGTTTGACTTATCAATAATAATTTTATCTGCTAGTAGACTTGAAATAAAATTCCATCTTCTGTTGCCTTTTTACTCTTTAAATCTTGAAAGTTGGAATGAATATTAAACTATTCGTGACTGCTAAATGTTCTTGCGTCAGATCATTGGAGAAATATCAGTGGCCGGAGCAACTTATAAAGCAATGGAGTTTGTTGGTTCCACTGTAGAAAGTTTGACTGTAAGTATAACAAATTTCAGTCTGATGGTCTGTACTCAACATATTATTACCTTTGTTACTGAAGCGACTTACTTCCTTTAATGTTTATATATATTTTGCTATGGCTTTCAAGATGGAAGAGAGAATGACATTATGCAACATGGTTGTTGAAGCTGGGGGGAAGAATGGAGTTGTTCCTGCTGATGCCACCACATATAAGTATCTTGAGGTTAGTTATCAAATTCCATGTTTGTGGTAAATCATTTTATTGTCGTACCTGAATTCACCTTAAGTCTTGTCATGCAAACTGGTCTTCAACTCTGAACAGTTTTTCTTTCGCCTTATAGGGGAAAACGTCTCTGCCTTATGAATCCGTTTATAGTGATTCTCAAGCAAGGTAATGTGAACTTCGTTAGACAAATTCGTTCTTTTGTAGCACGCATTGGCTAGTTTCTTTTGGCCCATTTACTTGAGTTAATTGAACCTTGAGTTTGCGAAAATTAAGTTGTCCTATTCTTGTTTTTGGAATCTACCTAGTGTACCAGATCAATTATAGAATAAATTTGTTATTCTGAAATATAACGACTGCATGGAACTTGCGATCATCTGAGATGACGTATGATACTTATCTAGAGAATTTGCATATTTGACATCAAATTCCTTGTGGTTTAGGTTCGGTTGTAATTATTTACGTGTTTGTTGATACGTGTTTGTTGATTAACTGCATCATATTTGTTACTTCCCTATGACTTGAAAAGAGAAGAACTATTACATAATCCTCCCATGCCCCACCTTATAAATTTGGTTTTGGCACATTAGTTTGGCAACTTGAAATACATTCTGGAGAACTACTTGTATTCATATTATTCTGATATGAAGAATTTAAATTGTACTTCCTCCATTTTTGTTTGAAGACCTGTTTTCGGAAGAAAAAAATTTGTCAAAAATAATATCTTACCTTCTTATCTAAAACACGTTCCTGCTAGCGTAGTACTCCCTCCATTTCAAAATGGATGACGTTTTCATTTTTGTATGTCCAACTTTGACCGTCAATTACTTATTATTCTTTAGTTCAAAAAATATAAAACTAATACCGATAAATTTATATTGAAGAGTATTTTCATTAAAGTATCTTTTTGTAACTTTTTATATTGTAATTAATTAGTTATTGCCAATCAAAGTTAGACATGGAAAAGCAAAAAAGTCTTGTGTTTTGAAATGGAGGTAGTATTACAGATTTGCCACCTTATTTGTTCCATAGTTTCTGCTAGACTTAAAAAAAGTGTATAGTAGCACATTTACATAAATCAACCACTGTTAATTTTTGTGTGAAGTCAAGGTAGGTTGTTCAAACAAAAACGTAGGAGGAATGAACATAAAACAATTCTACAATATCAAAAGGAGTCGGGTATAACAGCTTCAAGATGAAGTCTGCAGTGAAGCCAAAGTTCTTTCATAGCAAAAGTACTGAAAATATAAACTACTAATAACTATTAATAATTGTATGTTTAAAATGATTATTAAGGGAGAGTATCTATCATGAAGAAATTAATACCGAGATTAGATGTACACATTCAATGGTTGATTTCTTCTCCTACTAAATTCTGAAGATGCCTCAAGCTTATTGAACTTGGGACTAGAGAAGTAACAAGTGGTTGGAACTTAAAAGTCTCTTGGGGAAACATATGCTCTATTTGTCCAGATGCTATAACTGTGTTGTCAGCATTCTGTATAAGTTTACTAGCTTAACAGCTTTCAAACATCATGATACTTGCACGGAATTGCATAAATAGATCAGTGTTAGGGTGTGGAAAAAACTTTCTGATCTTCAATTGCTTAGCTGTCCTGCATGTGATCTTTACCTCATGAGATTTTTCATTTTCTTTCAGATTTCTTTCAGAATATAGATTTGACGTCTCAAAGTTAGAGCCGCTGGTGGCAAAGGTGAGATAAAATAGACCATCCTTGCCCCTTTCGATCCTTGTTATGTAATGTTTGAAGCCACCATGACAATGCTCCATCCGTATGTATCCTGCAAAAATTCATCATTTCAATAAGTCCCCAAACTGTGACGTACTCCCCGTTGTTATTTCCAACACGTGGATTGAAATTAATGGGTCTAAGGGAAGCATAAAAATCTAATATATGATGAACCTGTCTTACAAGTATGGAAAGCTGATTAAATCCACATAGTGAATAAGTATCTTATCTCCATTCTAATTGTCTTATACATGCATGAATTCTCTCAGTTTTTCTACTTGCATGAGGTCATTAAGTTTTTATTATTAGTATCTGCTATCCATTTAAAAATTGACATTATTTCTATTTTGTAGCCTCATTCTCCTGATAATCGTGCTTTAGCTCGAGAATGCAAAGATGTGAAGATTGATAGAGTGTACATTGGATCCTGTACTGGTGGAAAAACTGAGGATTTTATGGCTGCTGCTAAAGTTTTATTAGCTGCGGTGAGCAATATCTATTTATCAGACATTTGATTTCATTCTTGAAGTTCCATTAACCAATCTTAAATGCGAGCACCTTCAAGACCTGAAATATTTGAAATATATAAAAACTCGAGTCCTAGAGGTGTGCCGGGGTGTACTTACTTGTTTCTGTTCTATACATGTTAGATAAGTTTTATTAGTTTCTACAGAGACATGTAATTATTTTCAGTCAAAACTATGTGAGTGGTGTTCTAATTCGTTGAATAAGCTCTTCTACTCTGTATGCCTCTTCTTGGAACTTACCATCAAGTCTTGTGAACTGTTATTTTCCACATCTGGCAGGGTAAGAAGGTTAAAGTTCCAACATTCCTTGTACCAGCAACTCAAAAGGTTTGTATTGTCTTCATTCATTATACATGTACTGGGTGTTCGATACTGAAGTTGGGCGAAGAGTGTGCACACGATGGGTGATATAACTGGTTCATAATATTCAGGTGTGGATGGATGTATACAGTCTCCCTGTCCCAGGATCTGGAGGGAAAACTTGCTCACAGATATTTGAGGAAGCTGGCTGCGACACTCCAACAAGCCCCAGCTGTGGAGCCTGTTTGGGAGGCCCTAAAGATACTTATGCAAGATTGAACGAACCCCAGGCAAGTGTTACATCAATTTGAAATCAGAGTTTTGCTCTGAAGTCCCACTTCATTTCCAATTGCAAATTTGTTTTTACATTTTTTGAAGTTCCTAAAAGCTATTCATAAAGGAATCGTACACACATATATGTTACAATTATAAGTGGCACATCAGTCTAGAGGGATCTTAAAGAACTAAAAGGACAGCGAAATTTGCAATCCAATACTATAAGTCAGTGTAGTTTTGGGAGTGGACATATCCCCAAGCTGCTATGTTTTTTATGTAAATGGGAGGGAAGAGGATAAGATTTGTTAATAAGAGAAACGGATGGGACTCTAGGTACCAAACTCATGCAAGCCGACCCGCTTCCCCCTTTCGGTGCGTAGCCAAGGCGATTCGATATAGTTGTTGCCCCGATGATTAGTGTAAGATGTAACATAATGATTGCTTGAATATATATAAATACACTTTACGTGGATGAATTCTGAAATTTACTGTCATATCTTGGATTGTCATTGCAATGGACTTGCAAATTTCATTATCCATGTTCTGACAGAATCTGATTTCAAATTAAATGTCATCGCCCCCTATTGAATGTTGTCTAACTAGTTTGAAACGGGATTGTTTCAGGTTTGTGTCTCGACCACAAACAGGAATTTCCCGGGTAGAATGGGACACAAAGAAGGGCAGATATATTTGGCTTCTCCATATACAGCTGCAGCGTCTGCCCTGACTGGATATGTGACTGATCCCCGAGAATTCTTAAACTAGAAGATTTACACACACGATATGCCGAACATTCTTTTATGCTTCATATCCATTTCCTTTGTACACTACCGTCCGACAGAACTTCTCTTGAAGGACTGGAATGAGGCTTTTAATCTGAAGCTTGAATTTATTGTATGTTTTTGTCTTAGTAAAAGAAATAACAGGCAACATAATTGTGCTTCTACATTGGCCTAATTCTCAATGTTGTACCATTGTTTGAGTCATATGAAATGTTTTGGACCATAAAGAAAATCACCTATTGTAATAATTGCTTGAATAATAAGACAGCAGAAATCTGCTGGTCTTAATGCAAACATATACATAATACATGTTATTTTCACATTCTCCAAACCAAACAATTGGTAAATATATCTGCACAGTTATTGGTTTGTTGCAGAAAAGCAAAAATACATTACAAAGAACAAAATCAAAGGCATACAATAATTCAAGGAAAGAGTTCTAACCATAAACTCATCCTAACACAATTTGTTTCAATTGTTGCAGTTGCTTTCAACTCATTTTGTAACCATGACTTAAAATGGATGTTACCTTGTTTGTTCAAAGATATGACCTGCTTCCAACCGATGGGCTGCCTCGATACCTCGAAGAACGTTTCTTGCTAGGAGGCTTACCACAAACACATTGGCATTCATATCCAAAAAAGTTGCCAAAGCAGGAGAACTGTCCACTATTTCCTCCACTTCCACTCTCAGAACGCCTTCGTGGTCTTTGAACGCTCGATTGATAGCTACTCGAGAAGCCTCCTCGGTCATATATTGGAGGGACCTCTGTTCTCCACCTATCCAGCTTTGACCGGAGACCTTCCACGCTTTCATCCAAGCTCCAACCATCCAGGACCGAGCTTTGGCCATCGTCCAGTGGGTACCTTTTCTCTGCCATAAACGCGGCCACCTCAGATGGAGATGGCCCTACCTCTGAGTCTGACCAAATAGAACTTGTTGGTTTCCTTATCGCATTGGTTCCATACTTAGGATCAGCTTTTGATGCTTCAAAGTCGTATGGAATAAATTTTTGTGTAGGCTTTGCAATTAGTTTTGTTGATTTTTCTTTTGCTGGAAGAGGAGGTGGAGGGAGTAGTTCAAGTACCTCTGGGGATTTTGTAAAGCCTGTTTCCTCCATCAACTCACTAGGTGAATGCTCATGATGAACTGCCTTTGCAACAGGAACCTCTGGAACTGCCTTTGCAACAGGAACCTCTGGCTCTGGCACTGTTGCCGGTAGCAATGGCCGCGACTTTGGAATTGGCGTAGGCTGTTCCGTTTTCTCCTCGTGTTTCACTTCTTTTTCGTATGGCTTCACCTTCTCATTCTTGAAGAATGGCCGCGGCTTTGGCATTGGCTTAGGCTCTTCCGTTTTCTCCTCGTGTTTCACCTCTCTTTCGAATGGCTTCACCCTCTCATTCCTGAAGAATTCTCGAGATGCCAAGGAGTCTTTGCTGACAACGGAATCGCTCAGTACTGATCCTGACTTCCCCTTTCCACCTTTGCGTCGCTTGGGGTTATCATTAAGCTCATAACCGCTAATCACAGAACTTGCCTTAGTTGTCTTCTTCATGAAAGGATTTCCAACATCTGAGATACTTAGAATCGAACTATCCTTTGTATGAGTCCCCTTCTGGTGAGCAATAGCCAGAATCGAACTATTAGCTATCGAGGTATTCTCAAACGTAACACGTTCACTACGTTCACTCTTAGTCCTGCGCAATATTGGCTTCACAACAGGGGCATTATTGTTCTTCTTCTCTTTATCAACATTTTTGTTGTGTTTCGTCTCATTGTTATCGTCGTGGTGGTTGCTATTTTGATTATGTTGATGGTTTTGGAGATGATCCTCGTCCATCAAATCACGATATCCAACTGCTGAAGCGCTCAATTGTGAGTACAATGGCATACTACGCATTGAACTATCAAGTAACGCGACTCCAATGTTTAATATCCCTTGTGGTCTTCCTGATGGGCGACGTACCTAAAGAATAACAAGTGTTAGTGATGTCACATGCCATCTGTCCATTATCCGCAAATATAAGATTCGATAATTTTGCATTGAAGATATTATAGAATTATGCATGGAAAGTAATAATGATCATACTTGGAGGGCGATGAAGCGCATTCCACCGTTGTTATTGTTGCGGTGACCTGGCATTGGTGGGGGTGGAATAAGGTTCCCGACGAGGACATTGACAGAACCAACGATGGTGTCTGTGAGCCAATTTACAGAATATATTTCAATGAGGACAGAAGATGTATCTTCACGAAGAAAATGTTCATCGACCCTAAAGACAAACTTATCGTTCCATGTCGGATTATTATGGCCTTCTTTATCAATGCTGCTAGTCAGCTTCCGGCTAGGATTCACCCTAGCAGTTGCATAGGTTTTCATTTTCCGCGACACAACTTCCAAATCTTGTGCCGATATCACATTTATTTCGAGAAGCTGCAATTTATTTAAGATCGTCATCTTAACAAACTAATGATAAGATAACGATCTTAAATTTTTTTTGAAATGTGTTCTAAGAAGATGTTGGAAGAAAGTGGAGAGGATCCGCTCGTCGTCCAGATGTAGGAGGGGACGACGAGGGGGAGACCGGCATCAACAATGCAGATACCGATCTAGAAGGGAAGGGGAGAAGGGAAGAGCTATTTAGGATTCATTAGATTTGCGAATACAAAGGGGAATTTATTTGACTACTTTCTTAAAGAAAAATAAAGGGCTATTATAATTTACATATTTTTCCAATTTCGTTATTACCTCATTAACTATCAACAAAAAGAATTTTATTGTTATTGATACTAAGGTTAAAATATTGTTGCCTTCTATTTCAAATTTGCATGGAGTGCATAATATATAACAAGCTTATGTATGTTCGCTTCATCTAATTATAATTAATCAGAAATTGCTACCCATCTACTTCCATGTCTATAGTTATATTTTTGTCGTGTGATCATATTAACAAATTTGATCACATATATATAGTTATATTTTTCAAAAAAGATACTATACACCATATACAATTAAAGCTAAAAAACTCATATTTATTCAAGGAACAAAAGCATATTTAATATCACCGATTTAATAGCTTAGTGATATTTTATTCAATTTATTGGATTGGGAGCAATGACTTATAGGTTTTAAGCATACATTCACTCGTGAATTGAAGTCGTATCATAGAAAATATGTTGGATCAAAATTGTTATGTGTGTAATTTGTAATAATAGTTGTAGTTGAAAAGTAAAAGAGCATATTTAGTTTTTTCTAATATTTTATTTGTACACTTCATTGTCAGATAGATGAGATAAATAGTTAAGGGAGTATACAAAAAATATAACAATAGTTTAGCAGGTAACTGTCAAACCTTAATCACTTTTACCTTCCATCAAAAGTCATGTTCAATCAATAAATTTAAGCCATTTTTCTTTTAATTTAAAAAAGGGGACAATTTTATTTATTTATAAAGAACTCGTTTAAGTGAAAGTGACGCTAGTCAATTTTAATGCTGAAAGTTTTCATCAACACTACTTCAATCCTCAATCAAGTCGAAGTTAAAAGTTCATTATCAAATTGATTGTTTGTCACAAGTTTAGGGAACGACTTCAAGACTTGGTTCAACTCGGATTCGAATATGACAAGTGCATATCTTACAAAGGCACATTTTATACAAGTTACAACAAACGAATGAACGAAACTTGTAATATGTGACTTAGTTTGCAAAAATATAATGTACATTACGTAAATTTTCTAAAATACTCATTGTAAATTCCGTGAACTTGATAGCACATTCAACTATTCGAGCGTGTGCCTCGTACATATTACTTTGGAAATTGGCTTGTATCCCGTCGGGAACCAATAGCAAGCCGGCCAGTCCCCCACCCCACCCTCGAAAATCAAGTCGACATTTGCTTCTTCTCCTTCGCACTGAAGCCAAAACCCTAGTTTAGACTCTCCTAATTCAGAAAATGAACTGTTCAAGTAAGCTTTTTATTCTTCATCTCTTTCTACATACACATAAATGTATATGTATATATAGTTAATTATTTGTATCTAACTTTTGAAATTGTACTTCACTAATTGAACTGTTCAATTAAGCTTGTAATTCTTCATCTCTTTCTACATAGACATAAATATATATGTATATATAGTTAATTATTTTGTATTTTTGAGATTGTACTTCACTAATTGAACTGTTCAATTAAGCTTTTTTTCATGCAATTTAATTTGTGTTTATGAATTTCTTTGTGTTACTTTGATGTAATTATGATTATGTATAGTGTGAGTGTTTAGTATCCAATTTATGATTTTTTGAAATTGTATTGGCAAACTAAAGTTTCCGGGAAGGTGCTGGAGGAGCCTGTTGTGTCTACGAAGTCAGGTCTTTTGTTCGAGAAGCACGTAATCGAGTGTGACGTATCGGTATATCTCCTGTCACTGTCTTTATTGTTATACATTTAACATGTTATTGTAGTTTGATACAATGGTAATTAGTTAGATGTATGAGCCGCTAATCCATCAAAATCAGTATAAAAGGCAGAGACGAATTGAGAAATAGTAGGCATGGGTTTGTGGAATATGTTTAATTACATAGTTTAGGGATTAAGGGACAGAGATTTTGAAAGTATCGATCTTTATCTTCACTTCTTTTTGTGGGGTTCCCTTGGAAATTTATACGAAATAAACAGAAAACAACAGTTAAGCGTTGTTTCATGTTTGGCTAACTCTCACATTGTTCCTGGTTTATTGGTTCACTGCATTCCAGTATGTTGTAGATTTCATATCCCGTAGATCGATAGGAAAGATTGAATTTTTGTATGTTATGTTCCACAAGGGTTTAATTGAGATAAAACATGAGGCTGCTACTCTGTATAAACTATTTCTAGAAAATTGATTAAAGAATTTTAATGTGTTCGATTAAGTATCTAGTATCATTGACATTCTTGAGTTAATATCACTCTAGAACACAATAAAACAACCTAAGTATATTTGCCTTGAATGTCTCAAGGGTTATAATGTGACGCCTTAAAACTGTATATAAAAATTCGCACACTTTTATATTGATCTGCGGCATATTGTTTTTCGAAATATCTGGGATTTTCTGAGTAAGCTTTTATTTAAAAAATGCAATTTTCATCTAGTGTTCTTATGTCCTTGGGGATGTTAGTCATAATATAACAAATTATCTCTATCTCTCTCTCTCTCTCTCTCTCTCTCTCTCATTCTGTTGTTTAGGATTGTGGTAAATGTCCTATTACTTAAGAGCCATAGACAGTGGATGACATTGTTCCCATCAAAACAGGGAAGGTGTGCCTTACTTAGCCAATTAACTTTATTGAAAATTTGTGCAGAAGTATGCAGACCAAGAAAATACCAAGGATGATGCTGGAATTCCTCTAGCTTTCGAGTTGTCTGAAAATGATACACTTCTTGAGAAAAAGAAGGTTTGTGTAGTTAATCCTTCAAGTTTACTTACTACATGATCCCTGTTCCCCTTATTATCTCTCTCGTCCTGCAGAAATCACTGGAGAATGTGGGTTTCAGTCTAAATGAACCCATATGGTTAATGAGTAATTTCAGTCACCTTCAGCTTAAGTCTGTCTTGGACCTGCTGCTTCAGGGAGCAAGAATCATATGCTCAAATGAGGTAATTTTTCCATGATATGATTTCACCTGCTAACAGAGTTCGACTAATTGTAGGTCGTACAGTGTAAGTGCGACCATGTGACAGTTAAACTGTTAACAATAGCATAACTAAGTTATCTTAGGCAACATAAATTTTGTTTTGGGTATTCACTTATATGTAGATAGTATGTAGACTATACAATTTTATTGTATAGTCTGATCCTCAATCTGAAACATTTGATAAAATCGTTTCCTTTGTGATGATATTACTATCAAGAGAATTTCTTGAGTATTTACCATGTTTTCTTGTTTTCCTCACCAGAGTGCTTAGTTACCGAAAATGAGTGAAGGCGATTGTAGGTTAACAACTATTAACATGCCACTAGTTAATGTTGAGGTTGCAAATATTTGAGTGATATTACATGGGGCAGGTAGAATTATACTTCGAAGAGCTTGATGCTACCCATCCATCAGGTTTCAGGAGTTCCAGAAATGAGCTGGAGCGCTCCATTACATCATGTCAGTCCTTAATAAAGTGAAAACCATTGCAAACACAGCATGGTAAAGAAATTACAAGATTTAATGGAGGCAACTGATCAAATGATCCATGAAGTTGGTAGCAGAATCGTAGAATCAACCAAAGTATTCCTGAATCTAGCTGCAGAAAGGAGAAAAATCTTTACGTTGGGGAGAAAGAAATGGGTCGTCGGAAAAATAGACATAGCTTGTAAGGTTTTCTACTTGTAAAATTTTGCATTTTGACGAGTTATGTTCTAATCACTTGACTATATTAAGATCTGCGCTTCATTCAATGAGCTTAACTGACCCAGAGATTTTGGAGAATCAGAACACAGAGTACATCCTAATCTGTTGTATTTTGTCCTTTCTTATGTAGATGTTGAAGGAGCTGGAAGAGGAGCCATAGCCACAGGGCTTAAATGCTAATGATATCGTTTTGGAGATTCCTGTATCCATCGTCATATCGGAAGAACTTGTTCGTGAGTCTGATATGGTAGGCATTACTATTCAGTAGCTTATTATTAGCTTTCCTGTACACATATGGGGTTCCACTTAACCCGTGTTTTCATTAGCCATGATGTATATATCTCTTAACTATGTCAATGATGGGAAAGAAAACCGAACTTTAATATGATGTACTCTTTCTTCCCATAAAGATTGTCTACTTTCACGCTCACTTTCCGTAACTAGTCTTTTGCCAATGTTCATATTGTTTTAGGAAACAAGCTAAGTGTTAAATAGCTCTCTTATATCTATGGAAAAGGTAAAAGTAGGCAATCTTTATGGAAGGAGAGAGTATCATATTACTGGGTCAAAGCCACCCTCATTCAATATTGCCTCACTTAAGTGCAGTTCCTGAATTTATCAGATTGCTTGAATGAATGAACCTCAAAAAGAAGCGGTTCTTACCCTATTATGCTGAAACTCTATCTGACCACATAAGTATTGTGTTCAAACTTCAAACAAATAATTTTCCTTGTAATAAGGGGATCTTCTTACACGAGAAGCCACTCCAGGAATCAGCTAGAATGTTAAATTTCTCTCTGATAGACATGTTAGTTAAGCGATTTCGTCCTTATAAAAATTAAGTTCTCAATTTCCAATCTATATTACAAGCAAGCCTTAGTTTTGCATGCTTATGGTGTCTTGTTACTGAATTCAGTTCCCCGTATTGGAAAAGATCGATGGACTGTCCTTGGAGACAATGTTGTTGTTGTGGAGCATGAAGGAGAAGCATGACCACTGTCCAATATAAGTTGTATTTGATACTTTGCCGCATACATTTGATACAGGTTTGCCTTTGTTCCTAATGTCAACCATTCGTGGGATATTTCAGGTTTCACGCTGTCAGCCACTTCGCTTCTGCCATTTTCTTGTACTGTATACAATATTTCGTCTTCTTACAACCACTGATTATTGAATGAATAATAGAAATTGATCAAGTACTTCCTTTTTGAATTCCCCCTCAGACTCGTGCATGACCCAACTTTCTAGGGATGAACCATGGAACTAAAGTTTTGCTTTTTCTGGCCAATTGTTTTTTAAATTCTACAATATTCAGTTCAAGTACCATATATATTATACACTTTAATCATTATCCCAATGTCACCTAAGTAAGAAGTGACAGTAAATGACTTCAAAAATGTATTGTTCCGATGGTTTGTTGGGTTTTTCCCTTCTGTTTATGGCCAGCACTTCTTTGGTCTCCCTGTGCTCTACTGCTATTTGTGCATATTGTTTGCACCTTTCCCATGGTGCCCTCATTGTTAAATTAAGTCGAGTAGAGGACCTACCATTGCAGACACCTTCATTCGGTCTGGGAATGGTTAGTCCACTTTAAATTTGGACTATTGTAATTATAGATTTTTCTATGGTATTTTAAAAAAAATCCTCATAACTTGACCGATTCATTAAGTCTTCATTAACAAGAAGGATCAAATTGGTTTTTTCCCATATAGATCAATTCTACTGTTCCATTCGTGCAAACATAGGACTTAATTGGGCACCTGTTTCATATCCGAGGAGCTTAAAGATAGCACTAAGTTAACTAAAAATGGTTCGTCGAATGTTGCTCAGAAGTAGCGTCAAAGCTAGGATCATTCTGCGCACTTTAGTTTGATGTCAATCATATTTTCGCTTATCATCATCCTTCTTTCACATGGCTTTGACTTTTCGTTATGGTATGACTTGAAAAACACGGGAGACGGAATATGAATTACGTATGATATGGATTTCTGAATTAGTTTATGTTTTTAATTGCATCTTTGACATAATTCTGTCATATCACAATTTATGATTAAGGTTTAAGCTTTGGAGTTGATGCTGTCATGGCTCTTGATGGAACTTTACTGTTAGAAGAAATAATACAAGCGAAAGAGGTACCTGACATGTTGACATGTGTTGTTAACATGATGCCTATTTTATGTATTTGCTCTTTGTATCATTCCACGAGCCAGCAACTTTGACGTGGTGCAATCCTTTGAAGTTTTGAATAAATTTACTATATTTGAACCTTTATATTGACTTAGCATGCTGCAAATAAAAACATTTGACTGCAAAGTGTGCATCAAAATGAACATACATGTGGCATTATAACAAAAAGAAAAATTAAGAATATCGGAAAGTAAGATCACATGTGATGCAATGATTTGTAATACCTAGACTCCAGATGTTCTAATGGTGGTGGACTAGAAAATTCTGATTAAGTTGAAGCATCACACATGGTGTGAAGAGGGAT